>VXAC01002584.1:149742-174711 GCA_013399225.1 Rhipidura dahli | reverse complement strand
CCCGGGGGCCCTGCCCGGCCGCGTGTGGGAGCAAAGCTTGGCCCGGCCGCCTCGGCGAGCGGCAGCGGCGCCCGCTCTGCTGCCAGCATGATGGTTCCGAGGTCAGGGTGGAACAAAGGCTGCCGCAAAAAGAAAGCGAAACTCGAGAAAACGGTCCTTTAATGCTTGTTTCTCTGTGTATAAAATAGCAAAACAAAGCGCTATTCCAGCTTCCAAAAAATGATGCTGTGGTATCACCTCTGTATGGGAGGTACACCTCCTATAATACGGGCCCTTTATCACTTCATTCTCAGGCGCTGACCTGAGGTTTCCGTCTGGCTCTGAAATCCCCCTAATACTCTCTGGGTTTTAACAGAGGGATTTCTGGATCTATGGGGGGCACTGCTCGGTGTCAGCGCGGTGTGGCATGTGAAGCTGTGTGCTGGCAGGAGGTGCTTGTCTCAGGATGCTGACTGACACTGTTTATTGTTTGCCGGGACAGAGCTGGGCTGGCCGGACTCCATAACCTATCTTAATAGACCCCCGTCCCCGCTGGAGTTTTATCGAGAGTGGGTGAGTCCAAATAAACCCTGTATAATTCGTAACGCCATCAGCCACTGGCCAGCTCTGAAGAAATGGACCTCAGCGTACCTCAGGTATGAGCGAGCTGTGGAGCAGGACTGGTGTTCCATTTCAGGTGGCCGCACTAAAAACTCATTGGTTAATCTTTGCTTTTATTTGTAAGATTAGCTCAGATTCCTTCCTGCTTCTGTGTGAGGGTGTTCAGTCTTCCCAAGATCAGGTGTAAGCGTCTTTCTTGCACACTTACTGCCCTACCAGTTCCAATGCAGCCAGGTGTTCTGGCTGTGTGCAGCCAAAAGGCTCAGCTATTGAAACCCAGCCAGCTGGAGTGGGGCTGTAACACTGTAAGAACACACTGACTTCTTTGACTGAGCATGCCTTGTTTTCTTCAGAAAACTAAAAGATGTGCATTTTAACAATGAGTGAAATGTTAAAGAAAATTCCTTCTTTAAGGGAGGGTTTATTATTAGACCTAAAATCTGTGGGTCAGATCTAATTCAGTGGGGTTTAAAGCTAAATATCTTATGGAACTAAGGTGTGTTAGCCTCATAGGGTGTTGATTTTGAAAATGTGAAACCTTGGACTTGGCTGGGTTGAATGACCCCAATAATACCAAGCTCTGCCAAGACTGTTGAAAAGAAGTGGCTGAAGAGGGCCCTCTGTCTGCACGGAGGAAAAGGGAGCTCCTTGTGTGGCTGAACTGTTAGGAGAGAATTTAGAGGAAAAAGAAGCTAGAGTCGCTTTGAGTGCAGGGAGCAATTGGAGCAGAATGCCAGAGTCCTTACCAGACAGCAGAAAATCTAATCTAGAGACTCCCATCCATGGAAAGACAGGCATCTTATTTTTGCTGCCCTTGAAACACGTTTTTAAAATAAAGAGTATGTACTATATGAGCTAACTGCAGGCCTGGATATAAACCCTTGATTTGTTTTTCAGGGAGGTGGTAGGTCCCAAGGTGGTGAGTGTGGCAGTGACACCAAATGGATATGCAGATGCCGTGTTTCAGGACCGTTTTGTCATGCCAGAGGAGCGCCAGATGCCTTTCATGGACTTTTTGGACATTGTGGAGAAGAAAGTGACCTCTCCCAACGTATTCTATGTGCAGAAGCAGTGTTCAAACCTCACTGAGGAGTTCCCTGAACTTGTCTGTGATGTGCAGCCTGACATACCGTGGATGAGTGAGGCACTGGGTAAACCCTCTATTTCTCACATATTCAGTAAATATTTTGCATGGAGCTTTAGAAGATTCACCCTAGGTACTACATGGTGAATGCTTGTTTTCTTTCTGAATGACACAGCTTAGTTTGGTGTCATCCTCTTAGAAAGCAGGAGTGGTAAAATACATAATAGAGTCATCCAAGTTTTGGCATTGGATTACTCTGGAATCATTATCTCTGTTGTATTTTGGGGCCCTCACAGCTGAAAAAATGTCAAGTAACACTTCTTTACATTGAGTGGCTTTTCTCTGATCTAGAGCTGTATTTTGGCTCAGTGTTTGCAGTGTAGCAGGAGGTTGCTGTTGTTCACAGAGCACTATTTGCAATGAAATCTGTCATGAATGAAGTTATAGGACAGAATTTGGCAGAAATTGGCAGAAAATTACTTAAAGTGCTTTTTAAAATGACACTTTTTTTTTGGTTGTTATTGACATCATCTCTCTTTTTCCTAACCATACAGGGAAGAAGCCTGATGCTGTGAATTTCTGGCTTGGGGAGTCAGCTGCTGTGACATCTTGTATGTATCCTATGGCACTGTAAATCTTCTGGTGATTTCAGCACAGGTTTAAGCTGGCTTGTTTTGAGTAAGTGGCTCAGGAGGATGGTGTGTTTTTTCTGACATGGCAGTTCTATTTTAATATGCTTTTCTTGCATTCTTTATTCTGCCCTTCTGCAGCCTCCTGGTGCTTTGTCTCTGGGTGCATCTACCTGGCATTGTGTCAGGCAAGGCACTGACAATTTGCTTTGTTGAATGCATTTGCTACAGCATGATATTGTGATTTTCCCACTGGCTGCAAGAGGACGAAGCAGCCTGATAACAATAGGGAAAGCTGGCACTTTCAGTTTACTGTAGTTCTGCAGAGAAGGAAATAGCACTGATTTTCTTTCTCCACATTTTTTTTTTTCTCAATCCTAGTACATAAAGATCATTATGAGAACTTGTACTGTGTGGTATCTGGAGAGAAATATTTTCTACTGCATCCACCAAGTGACCGTCCCTTCATCCCATACGGTACATCATTTTGCTGTGCAATATGTCTGGAGGTTGGAAGGACAGACTGAAACACTTAAAGATGTTAAAAAAAAGGAAGCAGTGATAACATTTTGATGTTTATGCAGTGTTACACCTTCCAGTGTATTTATATTTCATGCTGAAGGTAGTTTGTAATACAAATGTTATTCTGAGGTCAGGTTTTCCAGTCCAGTAAAGTAATGGGCTCATTGATTCACATCTTGGGTTGGAACTATGCCCAGTTCTGGGCCACTCAGTTCAGGTAGGAACTTTCAGCATTTAGATGCTGAAGTGAGTCCAGAGAAGGGCATTTAAGCTGGTGAAGGCTCCAGAGGGTAAGTCTTATGAGGAGCATCTGAGCGAGCTGGGGTTGGCTAGCCTGGAGGAATGGAGGCTCAGGGGGACCCTTTCACTCTCTAGAACTCCCCGAAAGGGGGCTGTAGCCAGGTGGGGGTCAAGGTCTTTTCCCAGGCAACCAGGAACAGAATGACAGGTAATGGTCTCAAGTTGTGCCCAGGGGAGGTTTAGATTGGACATTGGGAGGAATTTCTTCATGTGGAGGATGATTAGATATTGAGATGGACTGCTCAGGGGGTTGGTGGAGGCATTTGCCTGGAGGTGTTTAAGGAGAGTCTGGAGGTGGCACTTAGTGCCATGGTTTATTTGACAAGGTGGTGTTCAGTCATAGCTTAGACTTGATGATCTCAGAACTCATCTTTTGATGTCTTTTCCAACCTAATTGATTCTGTGATACTCATGGCAGTCTCTTCAGCTTTAGAATATTTAAATTATTTAAGTGTTTTGTCAATGTTGTAGCATGTAATCTTTGATGTTTTAGAGGTTTGGATTTTGCTTGCCTTCTTTTCTCTAGGAAAAATAAGCCAGGAAGCTAAAAAACTAGTTGTATTTTAATGAAATATTCAAGCTACGAACTGAATCTCTGAAAACTGAGAACTGAAGAAAGATATTCTTGTGGCTGCATTGCTTCACACTGCCTGTTTTCTGTTTCTTTATGTTGCTTTCCTATGTGCACAGCAGTAGTTTTTGTTGCAGTGTCATCTAGAAGATGGGCAGCTTAACTTTGTGCCTCATAAGACTTAATTTTCCCATTCCTTGACTTTCAAAGCATCAGATTAAGTGAGTGCAGAGTGCTCTATGATGCAAATGTAATTTTGCCTAGATGTGTGCTGCTACAATATTTTATTTATACTCTTTTTATTTTGTTTACAACCTTGAAGTCATAGAATCACAGAATGGTTTGGGTTGGAAGGGACCTTGAAGATCATTGAGACAATGCCCCTGCCATTCAATAGACCAGATTGCTCAAAGCTCCATCCAGCCTGACCATAAGCACTTCCAGGGATGGGGCATCCACAACTGGTCTGGACAACCTATTCCAGTGCCTCATGACCCTCACTGTAAAAAAATTCTTCCTTATATATAATCTAAACCTACCCTGTGTCAGTTTGATACCATTAGCCCTTGTCCTGGCCTTGGTAAAAAGTCTTTCTGTCTTTCTTATAAGCCCCTTTTAGGCACTGTAAGGCCACAATGAGGTTTCCCCAGCACCTTCTCCAGGCTGAACAACCCCAGCTCCTCAGCCTTTCTTGGACAGGTGGTGTCATATGTATGTGAATGTATGAAATCCATGTGTGTGATAGGAGTCCTCTTTTGTAAAACAAATTACTGTTAAAGCATGAGACAGAGATAATGCTTACATTTCAGAGTGTGTAGTAAAAATAAAATTCCATCTTTTTGAGCATTAGGTTAATTAGTGGAGAGAAACTCTCCCGAGGGAGGGCTTAGAAAACCACATGTGCTGAAGCAATGAAACAAAAGTAACCAGCAGTGTCTGAAGGAGTTGATGAGCCCTATCAATTAAAATTAGAAGTGAAAGGCTGGCCACAAGCAACTAATAACTCTTGTGAGTGCTACTTTGGTAGACTGACCTAAAAAGAAATATCCAACTACAGAATGATGTGTAAGTCAGGGGTGCCTTTATGACTTATGAAAAGGAAACTGTTCCAGACAGTTACTGGAACAAAATAGGACTGGGATACATATGGGCTTGGAAGAGAATAATATCTGAGAAGAAAGAAGGTTAGAGTTCCAAACAGGAAGGCAGCTTATTATACAGATTGACTTAAAAAAAAGTATATTAAGAAACTGGATAAAATTTGAAAATGGAAAAAGGGAAGGATGGTGAGTACAGTAAGTTGAAAATGGTTTTGTCTTAATTTTTCATTTACTTGGTGAAAGTGTGACATGCACTGACATTCATTTTTCTGAATTGTGTCATTTAATTCTTTCTCTGGTCCCAGAGCTCTACCAGCCAGCAACCTACCACGTATCAGAAGATGGTTCATTTAAAATTGTGGATGAGAAGACTGCAGAGAAGGTAAAAAGTTTATAAAGAATACAGTTAATACAGTAGGGGGAGTTTGGGGCATTGCTGAGCCCTCAAACTAAGCATATTGTTTGATATTCAGAAATCCTTCATTACGGGAAAGAGAATGCCCAGATATTTCACTTGTATTTTACTACTTGCAAAGGATACCCAGCTTCCAGAAAAAAATTTTTACTGCACACCTGAAACCATTAATATAATAAAATGTTGCCTTGCACCAGACCTAAACAGATCCATAAAGAACTTTTGAATGCATCAACAATAAAGGAATTGATTGCATTATCCATGAAATAGACCCCTCTACATTCACTTTCTTTTGGCCCTCTACTCAGGGCTACAGTGGAATCACCCAGTGCAATAAAACATAGCTCTCTGCATAAACTGTATTTTCTTACTAGTAGCAATATTTATTTGATTAAAATGTTTAGATTTGGACTAAACATTTACTCTACAAACCTCACTAGAATCTAATCTCTCTGCAAAGTGTGAGTAGTGCTACAACAGAACTTGAGCTGGGGCTTGTTCTCTGTTTCCAGAGTGGTGCTCGTGGAATCTCATTTCTGGAACGCAGTAAGGTTGGAATGGTGAGGTTTATAATTCTGTAGGGCAGAGAAAAAATTAATGCAGGCTAGAGGGACTTCCCAGCAAGAAGGGGTGTTTTAGCTGCTGTGAGTAAAAATTAGACCAGAGTGCTTAAGAAGAAGAAAGGAATTTCTGAAAAGAGTGCTGCAGATAAAATATTTAAGTACTGAATGTAGGAGCAACAAGCCACTTAAGGGGCTGGAGGTGTTTTGAAAGTATGCCACAAGACTGCAATTTCATGGATGACATTTATTGCCTTTTCCCTAATTAGAAATGTGTCACTGAGGGAGGCACATTTTTGCATCCTTGACCTATTCCCAGTTGAATGTGGAAAACTGTGTAGCTGTACATGTTTTGCTAGACAAAGTACATATTTTGTAACCTAGTGAGTTTGATTATCAGTTGTTTTTTCTGGAAGCTTGCTGGAATTTTTTGCCAGGGTTAGTACCGTATACACACTCTTTTGCCTTTAGGTGCCCTGGATCCCTCTGGACCCCTTGAACCCGGATCTAGAACTGTATCCAGAGTATGCTCAGGCAAAACCTTTGCAGTGTACAGTGAAAGCTGGTGAGATATTGTATCTGCCTTCTCTCTGGTTCCATCATGTTCAGCAATCACATGGCTGTATTGCAGGTAAAATAGACACTATTTCCAGATACATTTTTGAACTATGGTGGGTGTGCAGCTAGATATCCCACAGCAAAGCATCAGTGGGACCAAAGGTTCCTTTAAGGTTTTCTGCCTCTCTTCAGGAGGGAATAACAATCTTGTCTGATCCCATGGGACCGCCTTCTTGCAGCCTGTTTTGCTTATAATTCATTGCTTTGTTGACAAGTGTTAGGGATGTAGCAGAAGACAGTCTGCTAGTTGTCAAGTCTGGAGAAGGGTGGCTGATGCAGGGAACCTGATCCAGTTTCTGTTTAAGACATGCAGCTAAGCAGTTTGTCTGTCTAGCTTGCTCACTGCAAATGGTCATCTACATCCCTTTTGCAAAGAAATTGCATGTTGCATATACCATTGTCAAATGGCAAAAAAAAAAAAAAAGCTGCAGGAAGAAAAGGAAACCAGAAAGTGAATGACATAGGCATGGAAGATACTCTGTTTTCATACAAGCTGAAATCTACTCTGACCCAGTCTCTTGCCTTGCTGATAAGGTTGTGTTTGTGTTACTGTTCCCCTGCGCTTACCAAAAGTCTTGTAATCTGTTTCTTTGTAGGATTTATCATATTCTCTCTCTTTTTTTTTTCCTCTCTCCCCAAGTGAATTCCAGAATTTCAAGCATTGCTCATTTAGTTCGTATGGAGGGGTGGGGTTGGTACAAAGTATTATTGTTATGTCATGCAAGTTTTGGAAGGTTTGAGGAAGAGATTTTGCTGGATTTTTTGCTTGTCCTTTATCTGGAATAATCCTGATAGTGCTGTTCAAGGAAAACGTATTTTGAACAGCATTATATTAATATTTGTGTAACACTGCAACTATTGCAAACCCTTTTTTTCAGTTCCTGTGATTCTGTGATAAAAAGACAAGCCAGCAGTAAAGCAGTATTTCCGATTCTTTTTGTGCAATGCTGCTGCATCAGTCCTTAAAGAATTTTTAGAAATAGTAGAGTTGTTTCCAGCTGCAAGCCCCTGGCCACTCTTTTTTTTCTCTATCAGAAATCACAAAGAGTTTGAGTTTATTTGTCCTTTAGTCTGTTAACTGCAGTATAGTCTGTATGCACTTGAAAAATCAATATTGTCTGCGTCTGGTCCAGTGAATGTCTGAAGCTAGAGCATATCCTCCTCCAAAAAGCATTGATACAATATTACAGTGTGTAGCCTAATTTTCCTAGGAGATGTAACCCAAAATTAACATGAGAAGCAGAATTAAAGCGCTGTTGGCTTGATGACCCCTATGAACTAGTGGTGAATTTGCCATCCTTTACACAAGAAGAGAGGTTCCCATCCAGATATTAAACTTGGCAGTTTGGTATTTTTTTGTCTAAATAGAAGCATACATTTTCTGTACCAAAGCTTTTTTCCGGCTTCTGCTCTGATGAATCTCCAGTACAGAGTCTGAAGTTGGTTTGGGTTAAGACAAAGTTGCATTGGCAGCACTATTGAAGAACTCCATTGTTTGCTTACGTTATTTTTGGCTGTAGTCAAAGATTTGCTCATTTCAAAGTTCAGTCAGTAACAAGGAAAAGCCTGTACTAACTGAACTGTGTAAAACAGTCTGTGAACACATTTGTAAATCATTGCATTCAAGCCTTAAAATGTTTTTCCCTTTTCTTGTCTCCTCAGTGAATTATTGGTATGACATGGAATATGACATTAAGTACAGCTACTATCAACTATTAGATTGTCTCACAAAAACTGTGAAAATGCTATAGCAGAAGTGGGAGACTCGAGCTTGTGATGTCTGTTTCTGATGTGATACAATCATCAGCACCTGTGACTGGAGTACAAACATGATTCCCCCAAAAAGAACTGAACATTAAATTATCATCAACAACGCCTGCCAAACACATCATGGCTATTTGGCTTGATTTCAGAGTCCAGACCAGTCCTGACCAATTGGCCAGACTTTTGGCTTGTAAGTAGAACTTTGATAATCGTATTTTTAGGCCTTTCCATGTTGCCTCAGTGATGGTAAGCAAAATAAAATTTGAAGAGAGGCAATCCAGGTTTTGAAAGTCCCAAAATGGAAGCCCTGACTATTTTTTCAGATCTACAGATTGTTTTCATAAAAACCCAAGTGGACAAGGAAGGATCTGCTCTGCCACCCACCTGTGCACCAGGCTGCATCAGTCCAACATACACATTCTACTTAAGGCAAAAGTCTGTCCTGTTATAATTCTCTAAGTTCAGTGGCTGTGGTGTTTTGATGGTGAGAAACGACAACTTCTGCAATAAATAGGTCAGTTTAAAAGCTTATTTCTGTACTAATTTCTTTCTTTTTTTCAAAGTAAACAATGGCTGGAGGACATCTAGGAGGGCATGAAAAAGTCAATGTTGACTATTTTCCATGTTAAGCTACACTCTTTTATTGCTGTTTTTTATTTATTTTCACTGTTGTATTTAAACACAGCTGCATTCTCTTGCATCCTGTGGGATGATTTTAGAGTTGCTTTGTCAGATCTGCAGTCAATCTGTATATCATCTGTGGTCTCATGGCATGAGGTGTGATTCTGCAGCTTGTAAACTCATTGACTGTTTCATTCCTTTGCCATTAATTGCTGCTTAGTGCATGGTCAGGCAAGCTGTTTGAACCAGGACCCTGGTTCAAACAGCCACAATTCCCGTTTGTATTTCCACAGAAGGGGATGAGACTACTCTCATGTCTGAGACCTCCAGGGAAGGACTAGAAGGCTGTTAAATACACAGACATTGCAAAAATGTAGTATTGCTGTTTATGAAAAGCAAGAGCTGGTGTTTGTTGTGAAATCTTCAAACAGTTCTTTAGAAACATTAGCAATATGGGGGAAACTAATTATTAGGAAGAAAAATATAGTGATTGTTGTACTTTGCTTCTTTTGATTTTTAAAAGAAACATAGTTATAGCAAAAAGTTTTATTGTAATTTGTGGTGCTTATCCAAAAATTGCAGAAAACTCGAGGGAGACTAAGAACAGGTTTTGTTTTGTGACTAGATTAAGATGTCATGCTACTTAGGCTTTCCAGCTTGTTTGTGTTTACTGTGCCTTGGTAAAGGCTCCCAAGCCAGTTCTGCAATCAAATCTGGAATTTCCTGCAGCTGCGGGGCCGGGGGGACGTAGCAATTTGGATATCTCTTTTTGCTGCGTTGGTGTTTTTAATTTAGTCTCTCTAATCAAAAGTAAAAGCACTCGCCAAGAACAAGTGACAGCAAATGGCCGGTGTCACCGTGCCACGGCGCTGGAGAGCCCGGCGGCGGGCGTGCTCTGAACTACGGCTCCCAGCAGCCCCTGCTGGCCGGCCGCAGGAAGTGGTGACGATGGTTCCTCCTGGACTTGGGGCACAGGTTTTAATCCCGAGAAGGGACAGGCTGCTGAGGGTCGTGTCACACGCAGTTCGGGGCTGCCCGTGCCTCGCCCCGGAGAAGGGCCGCAGCTCTCCGTGCAGCCGAGCTGGGATGGCGGTGCGGGTGTCCGTCCTGCCTTCCCCCAGGTGCCTGTTCGATGAGCCCGTGCAGATCCGTGTGGCCGGTCTGCAGCCGCAGCAGGCGGTCACCCTCCGAGCCAGCCTGGTGGACGAGAGCGGGGAGCTTTTCCAAGCCCACGCGCTCTACAGAGCTGGGAGCAGCGGGGAGCTCGACCTCGGCCGCTCCCC
Organism: Rhipidura dahli; assembly: GCA_013399225.1. Taxonomy (NCBI): domain Eukaryota; kingdom Metazoa; phylum Chordata; class Aves; order Passeriformes; family Rhipiduridae; genus Rhipidura; species Rhipidura dahli. Next base: position 164,644 of record VXAC01002584.1, on the reverse strand, counting down.
CGCGCTGGGGGGCAGCTATTTGGGAGTGGAGCCGATGGGGCTGCTCTGGGCTCTGCAGTCCAAAACGCCCCATAAGCGGCTGGCAAAGAGGAACGTCCTGACCCCTTTCTGTGTGGACTTGGAAGTGTACGAGGGCCATGGGGACACGAGCCGCTTGCTGGGAAAATGCACCAATGAACGATGGTTTTTAGGAGAGGGGGTGAAGAGGATTTCAGTCAGAGAAGGTCGTCTCAGAGCAACCCTCTTCCTCCCTCCTGGTGAGTTTTAATTCCATTCTGGTTTTCCAGGTGTGACTGACACCACGTCGTATGCCCCCCTGGTCCCTGAATGCACTCAGCAACCCAGAGCAAAGCCTCAGCTAACACCAGCCTGTGCCTGGTCCAGATTCTTGGATCTTCACCGCAGAGCAAAGAGGAGCAGGTGTTGCCCGGCAGGGCAAGGGCCAAGGCAGGGGTATGATGCTGCAGGGAGGAAGGGAGGGCAGCAGTGGTAACACAAGGTGTTTCATGGTTGTTCTAGTTGAGTGTCTTGACCTCTCCTGCAGTAAGAGCTCTTGTCAAAAAGTGCATATTTCTTAGTTTTTCTGTTTAGCTGACAGGACAAAGAGGCCCCTGGTCCTTGGCAGAGCTGTGATGTGTGACAGCTCTGGCCATGGAGTGAAGAATAATGAGGCATGGTGGGAGCACTGGACTCAGGCTGCAGCCAGCCTAGGCTGAAGAACCATGTGGTCAGCAGCTGTTACAGATCTTCCTGCAGGCTCTGGACTTGTCTCTCTCTGTGTCTCTCTTTAGCTAAAGAAAAGCCAAAAAAAGTAGTTTTGACCTGATTGAGGAGCTGGACTGCGTGGGATACTTAGGAAGATGGGTGACAAATGGGAAAAGCAAGATCTTTAATTAAGCAGGTGCCATATTTCACAACTCTGTACACAGACAGTGCTGAGAATAGATCCTGTGCAAAGCTGCTTTAAACCCTGAAGTGTTTCTGTTCCTTGAATGGAACTTAAACGTGGCTGTCTTGCTTTATAATTAACAAACAGTCCCTTGCAGCTGCAGCAGTGTCACATCTCATACGGGAAATGTGACAATGAGAATGGGCAGAGCAGCATTAGGAAAGGAAGGTCCTATTGCTGTAGGAGAGCTGAGGAGCTCAGGGGTAGTTACCCAGATCTTACTGAAGCCTGAATTGGCACAGGTTGGTGCTGGTGTTTGTGAATATCTTTCATAACCTAAGTATCCACTTCATGGCATACACGTTAGGACAGTTCCTAAGGAAGATGGATTACCACTCGTGCAGTAGTACTGTTTGTTCATTGATCCTCAGTGGCCTGGGGACTCGTAGGCTGATGCCACGTGGAATTCAGGATGAGAGAAGGGTGTCCAACATGTGAACTTCCTATGATGAGTTCCTAAGAGAGAAAAGAAATATGCAAATTCATGTCCTTACAGTCATTTTGTGTGTTCCTGAGAATGATTGCCACCATGGAAAGCTTCAGATATATATTCTGATATATACTGTCCTGATGTGTGCTGAGGGGACACCACAAAAGGACACCTGTAGGAACTTTTTGGTTATATATACACCATCCTTTCATTGCAGGACCTGGCCCATTCCCTGGACTTATTGATTTGTATGGATCTGGAGGAGGTCTTATTGAATACAGAGCAAGTCTCCTGGCTAGCAGAGGCTTTGTGACTCTGGCTCTGGCTTACATGTCCTTTGAAGATATCCCTGCTATGCCAGACATTCTTGAACTGAGCTATTTTGAGGAGGCTGTGAACTTCTTGCGGAAGCAGCAGCAGGTAGGAGACAAATTATGGTGCTCTTCCTGTTGGAAACTGTTTTCCAGATTTCTAATTGGTTCCTGGTTGAGAAGTACAAAATTGCTTAAGCTGGAAGTAGTAGTTTTTTTACTAGTTTTGCATTTTTTAAGATTTTAGAAGGAAAAAAGTCCATTGACTTTTTTACTGTTTCTGAGATACTACATGCTTTTGATTCTGAGTAAGTTTTGCAGGACAATAAGAAAACATGTTAACAACAGAATCTCTTACAGTTGTAGCCCTGGAGGTGTGGCATATCTTAAGAAGCTGAAGCTGTGTTTGACCAAGTGTGTAGGAGAAGGAAGACACTCTATGGCAATGTATCATCATACTTAACCCAAAAGTGGCCATAAGAAATCAAGTAGCATGTAAAATTTTAATGGAATTCTACTTAAAGTGTATTTGTTTTGCAGAGTTACTTTCTGTCACATGGACACTAGGATTGTAGGTAGTGTGAGAGCAGAATTCAGCCTTGCTTGTTTGTCTTGTTCCTCTCAGAGCTCTGAAACATCTAGAATTCAATGTGGAGGGCCTTCACTAGAAATAAGTTGATTAAAAAAGCTATTTGGCTGACTTAGCCTCAGGTGTAATGAACATTATGTCTTCAAAGACAAAGCAGGAAATAACAGGTCAGCTGTAGGAGAGTATAGAAGAAACTGCAATAAAGAAATTCGATGCAAGTAAACCCAGGAAAACCCAGGCTTGGAGAGAGGAGCAGTAAAAGACACTGTGCTGAGAGCAGGCTGAGCCAGGATGTGGAGGGAGCAAAGACACTTTGTCTATACAGGTCACCAGGGGAGAAACGTGTTACAGGAGGAGAAATGTTGAGGACCTATAGAATTCATAGTCACTCTTTTGGAGGCTCAGCAGAGTGATGGATGAGAGAGTAATATAGGAGAGAGGGTAGGGGGAAATTATGAGTGGTCTTAGTTGGATGAGGAGTGAGAAAGCAGAACTGGAGAGGTTATGTCAGCTCAGGAAATAAAGAGTACTTAATAATACTGTTTTCATAATTCTGTTTCAGGTGAAAGATACTGGGATTGGTGTTTTGGGCTTGTCTAAAGGAGGTGATCTAGCCCTTTCCATGGCCACATTTTTACCTGGCGTCAAGGCAGCTGTCAGCATATCTGGAAGTAGTTTTAATTCCTTCATTCCCCTGAAAGGGGATGGCTTCACTATTCCTGTCCACCCATATGACTTAGGGAGGATGAAGATCAATGATGAGTCTGGACTAGTAGATTTTTCAGATGTCTTAGATGATCACATGGACCCAGCAACTTGGGATTGTCGCATTCCTGTGGAGAAGTCCTTAGCCAAATTCCTCTTCCTGTCTGGACTGGATGACATGAACTGGAAAAGTCACCTCTACTGCCAGGAGGCTGTTCAGCGCCTTCGGCAGCATGGCCGGGAGGTGGAGTTTTACTCCTATCCTGGAGCAGGGCACCTCTTGGAGCCACCCTACTTGCCTCTGTGCAAAGTATCGATCCACAGGGTGCTTGGGATGCTGGTGCTCTGGGGAGGGCAGTGGAGAGAGCATGCTAAAGCCCAAGAAGATGCATGGCGCAGGATACAGGCCTTTTTCTGGCAACATTTGATGGACTCAGACGTCCCTAAGAGCAAGCTGTAGTGGAAGCTGTCAAAGGTGCTGGCCAGGGTTGGTATTTCAGCACTTGCTGGATTTTGGAAACTCGCCAGAAGTTTCCTGGGCTGCCTTCCTCTAAATACCACTGTTGCATAGTTGCTTATTTTCATTCTCCAAATAATTTCCCAGTTTTTAGTTGAATTTCAGTTGACTTCTGGCCCCAGCTTCACTGTAGATTGGCATAATCTGGCCTGTCTGTGTGCTGTAGTCTAAAAAAAACACAGCATCCCATTATCTATATCGCATTTGTGCTGAGCTGTCTTTGCCCTCAATCTGCAGTCCTCTCCTTTCATAAGAGGAAATACTCTCACAGGAGTTCTCCATTGAATTGTTTAGTCTTGCACCTTTAAATAACCTAAATATAAAACAGCACTTCTGTTGGACATTAGTACATTAGTTGTACATTAATACACTAATCTTTCCTCCTGGTGTATTGTTATCTCCCATTTTGTAGGAAAAAAGGTTAAAGTAGTTCTGATCTCAGCTAAGGGAAGAAGCTCTTCTGGCTTAATCTGTTGTGCAGTGATACATTTTTTTTCTGGTACCTCAAAACCCAGAAGTGAATCTTACTCAGGTTACTCTGGCTGTATTTCCTGCTGACTCCATGTGAGTTACATACTGGGGTAAAGTTCTCACTGCACTGCTCCCTAAGTGCAATGTGCAGTGTATGTGTGTATTAGATTGCCTGAATGAAGCTTTCAACCATCTTTACACCTGTCAGTACATAAGGAACAATCCTGGTGTAGCCACAAGCTGTCACTTCACCCAACTGAGGAGTTCATGAACAGAAGTCCTCGCCTCCTGTTGGTAGGAGAGGTGATGGAGTCTGCAGTTTTACACAGTGCTCAAGATGAGGGTGATACATGTATGCCAAGTACTTGCTCTCATATGGTCAAAGTTAGTTTGTTTCCATTTTGGGGGGGGGACAATAAAGCCACTGCTGCTGAGGCAGCGGTCCTGCTCTGAAGCAGACAGGTGTGGGCTCAGTGACAGCTAAGAAATGCCACTCTTCAAGAGAGGACTGCCCTCACCTTCTGGGAAGAATGTGCATTTTCTCACTTTTTACCAGTGTCCAAACCTGCTAAGGAGGGCTGTAATCTACCTTTTGCTTTTGTGGGATAGTGACAAACCACAGCTACATATCAAATGGCATCCATGTAGCAAATTTTCTTTCCTGGAGCAGTCAAGACTCACTCTCTGACCACAGACGCAAGCAGGAGCTGGAAGTCTCTGCATTGCACTGAGACAGGAAAATTTTGCCTTTGACAGTATAGTCCCTGGTTTCCAATTCCTGCTGAGACAAAAGCCCTGTAGGAGCCTGGATCCTGCTGAAGAAAGAACCATGCCCTCAGTTTTCATGTTTCAGGGAGCAATAGTTACTCAAAATGAGCATGTTGGGCCTCAGCAGGCTGGGGACTCTCTCATAATATATTCAGCACAGACTGTGCCCCTTCAGGTGCTTCTGATTTTCCTGACCTCCCCTGTTCCTCAGGCTGGTAGATGGGGTACCACGTAGCTGAAGGTTAGAGTGGAGATATCTCTCTCCACCTCACCAGTACTGTTCTTCCATCAAGTTTTATGCTATTGCCTGTCCCTTGATTTCTGTTTGTCCCTTGTGTGCCTGTGTCCTGCATGGACTGTGGCTGTTCCAGATGTTTAGTGAGTGGGTAGGACCTGGCAGCAGAGTAACATGTAGCAACAAAGAAAGTCAAACGCATTTAAGAAGTTCCATCTGAGTAAGGGACATTTTCTTTTCCCCAGTCAAAAAACCTTGGGCTGCTCATCCACATTTTCCCCAGACTCAGGGCTTTAGGCTGTGAGTTTCTCTGTGGTATGAGTAATTATGTTCTTTTGTTTTTACTGAACACAGTGAGGTTTATACAAAACAGTGTGTTGTCTTCCAGCCCGTGGGGTAAGTCACATCTATTTTAATCCCATCTGAGGGGAAACCAAGCTTTCCTAGCCTTCAGTGGGCAGTTTACAGATCTGTACATTGAGTTACAAAATTGTGAACTTCCAAGAAAATACATTATCTATAGGAAATGACCATTACAAATAAAAATCCTTTCCATTAGTAAATCAACAGTGTGGTCAGTGATGCTTTCATCCAGTCGTTATGTTGTCAAATTCAGCAGTCAGGTTCACAGAAAACAGTTGAAAATAGAGGATGAAGGGAGCTAACTTCTTTCTTTTGCTGCTCTGGAATGAAAGCTTTGCTACCCAGTTAAAAGCCCTTTATTCATCACTTGGATGGCATCTGACAAGAATGACTGAAAAAGCTGATTTAGCTGAGCAGCTCTGTGCCACATACAGGAAAATATTCAAGCCAGCTCAGTTGTGCTGGGAATGCTTTTAAAATCAATCTCAAATTTGAAACTTATTTCCAGGAAATAGAAACTGGAAACTGGTGTCAGACTAATACAAAATAACTGGAAATGGCTTAATTTCAGTAAAACACTAATGCTTGTTCTTAAGCATGTTCTTCAGCATTTTGCTGAAGACATTGACTACTTAATGTTTCTTCTGCTGAAGAGATGATTTAGACCAGTGGGGCTAAGAACACGTTTTTTTCTCAAGACAATATTCTACTAATTGCAGGCTGTTGAGTCCGAGTGCTGTGTATTGTTTCCCCAGTCCTGCTGAATACAGACAACAATATTAAAGAACAATGTGGAAGTTATTATTTAATTAAAGATAATAGACCTTCAGGTGCAAGAGATCCTCTGCCAAGCTCAACTGATAAATCTAATAGAAATTGGGTGGGGAAAGCTTTTCTTGTAATTTGCTTGTAATTGAAAAGTGCTTCATATGAAATAGAGTATCAGAGGACTAGCTTGAACTGAAAGATTACATCTTGATTCTGTTATCCCCTGTTTAGCACTCTGCACTACATTGCTTTTATGAGAATAAGAAAAGCTTGTGACAAGTCTCTTAAGAAGTGAGAATCTCTCCACATGTAAGTTGCTATGGACAAGTTTACTATAAGGGAACAGTATATCTTGCAATGCTTTTTTAGGGCAGGATGATTTCCTTAGCTACCATGGAATCAGGCAACAATGGAAAGTGCTGATTTGCCCAATGCATTCTTAAACTTTTCCATCTTTGCATCAATAACTGACCCTGAAGCATTTTGATACGCATACAGTATAACTTGGAGGAAACTGCAGGATCAAAGTGGTCAAAATGCCTTTATTAGCAAAAAGTGAACCACAGGTGCAGAAGAGGTGAAACATCTTTGAAAAAGTGGCTCTCTCTGCGGAAGTGGTGGGTATTTGAGGCTTCAATGGAATTTTAATAGGGCCTGTCCTGAGCAAGGAGATCTCAGTGCAAATGTGCTTCTCTAACACTGGGAGCTTCTCACTCAGGTGGAGCAGTGTCTCTGGGTGGCATCTGCAAGCCAGGTTGTTTGATGGCCACAGAACAGGAGGAATGAAGTGAAAGATGAGAATATATGTGGTGTGGTGTAATTTAGAAGTCGCTTTTCTCCATTTCTGGTTTCTGTTCCCTGTGTGTTTGAAAGTCTAAAGATTTAGGGGTTTTTTTAAATTCAAAGCTTAGTCAGTTCTTTAATACATTACCAGATCGTTTGTTATCAAGCTGTGGGATAATGCTGTGGGACAATGTTTAATGACAAAATACAAATAATAAATTTTTTTCCTATATTAGTATTTTGCTTAAAACTTTATAATTCTATCATTGAAGAAAAAAAAAACCACTGTTCTGCACCTTTTAGTGCTCTGTACATTTTATTCAGGAATGGAATCTGAGCCGAAGGTAGTATTAAGCACAAAGAGAGTGATGCTTTGTTTAAGTTTAGGGAGAAGAAAGATTAATATTTCCAATGAAGTAGTGTTCCTTGCAGCATTTACTACAAAATATACCTGCTATTTTTCATTGTCCAGGATAAAAATTAGAAATGCTGAGTCTTAAAAAATTGTCTGTGCAAAATTTGCATTAAACCTAAAAATGTCTCTACCCTGAGTCTGGATAGCACTTAGAGAAAAAGAATTAAATTAGTTACATTCTCTTTATTTAGGATTGTATATTTTCAATGACTTAAGCTGCTGAACTTTCAACATTTTGCATTTTGACTGGAAATTTATGTTTGCATTAAAGTCATTTCAGTGAAAGGTGTGGGTTTATTTTTTTAAACTCTTTTAAGAATACCCTACTGCACAGGGGGACAGTCAAGCCTTTTTTCTGATTAGTGATCTAACTAAGAGGTAATCCTGTGGAAAACAAAACAAAAAGAAGGTTAAAATGTTCTGCTGGATCAAAGAAGGAAGCAGCAGGAACATGCACGGGGTTATCAGGAGAAACAGGGCTGAGCAGTACCCTGCCAAGATAAATAAGAAACTATTACATTTTTTAGCTGTGTTTGTTATAACTCGTCCAGCTAATTCTAAATCATAATCCATTTCTGTATCCAGTGAAGTGAGTGCTTGGTGGTTCGTTGTGTGCTGCCCCTGTTTACAGTGGATCTGGTCCCAAAGGAGTGAGATACTTGACAGTGGAGAGAAAATTGTGGAATACGAATGTCAGATAAGAGATGAGCTGGATAGATAGTTCAAAGGAAATGTCCTGGATAGGAACAGAGCATGTGCATATCTCTTGCTTTCATCTAGAGGAGGAAGTTCAAATGCACTGTTGTCATTTTAATGCTATGAATTCAGCAAGATAGTGTTCAATCAATAATCTTTTGCCATCTAAAGGAGTCTGTCCCTGGACAGTGTTGGTCTGACATTCTCAAACATCCAGCAGTAATTCAAAATGAATTGATTTTGGCTGCACAGTGCTCTGACTCCAGCCATTCTCCTAGCTCTGGATTATTTCAGAGATACGTCATCTTGGTGTGGGAAGACTACTTGGATACCCAGCAACGTCACTACTGTTGTAGCAGAAGAAAAAGAGGTCAGTGGTCTGTACTTTTTGGTGGAAATAATCACATGGAGTTGCTGAAATAGCCCAGAATTCACTGCTTCCATGGCAGTGCATACCACTCTCTAAAGCTGAGACCTCCTAAGCTCCATTTAGATCAGTGATGTGCAGGGGCAGTTCTGCTCTTGCAAGTCTTCTAGTGAACCTTGTTCTTCCTATGGCTGTCTTCCCTCACCTGAGGGTATAATGTCTGCTTTCTTTTTTTTCTCTGTCTTGGACAGCTTTGTTTCTGTCCCACTGACCACAAACCAGGCCATTCCAGTTCCAACCACTTTGCATGACATGCTGGTGGACAGGGAGCACTCTCAGCAGTACATAAAGCTGAAGCCAGAAGGCAGGAACCACAATACTTTTACTGGTGAAAACTAGGTAATATTCCGTCATGTTGTTGAGAAATTACCTCACATTGGTCTTGTTTCTAGCAAACAACCTCTAGGTAGGTCAGAAGGACAACTCTGCAGTGTAAATTGGGTACGGTGAAATGTCTACCAGTCTAAGAGTTGTAAAACTACAGAGGATGCTCTGCCACTAACACTGAGAATGGGACATGCTCAGTATATTTACAGTGGCTAAGGAATGTATATGCAGCATGTTTTCTGTGTGATGAGGGACACTGAAAAGTGCACCACGTGTGGCACCTTAGCAGCAGAAGGTGAGATTTGGGGAGTGGATGGCCATTCACATGGGTCATTCAGTGTGGACTAATGGTTGACTTGAAGTAGTTTTTGTTAGTTAAAGTTTTGGCCTAGTTTAGTTTTTAAGATTTTTTTCCAAGGAGACCTTGAGGTGGCTGTTGTATTCACATTTTTCATTTCAAGTTGAATTTGCCATTGCTAAAAGTAATGCATGGGACCATTTTGGTTTGGTTGTACTTGATTAAAAGTAACATCTACAATGATCAGATAGTTTGACTATGACTCTCATGGTCTTAGAAAAAAAAATGGAAAGAGAAAGGGCAAAAGAGTATCCTGCAGAAGAATCTGTAGATTTGATTTGTCAGGAGCATCCGCATAGAAAAGGGAAGCTAATTATTTCAAAATTGTCCAGTTTTTATCAGGGACAGGGGTTTTGCCTTTTAAATCAAAACTCACCACAAAAGTAATTTTGTTAAAATGTGACCATAAAAAATTTGATTATGATTGCCATAGTGATATTCCTGTTACAGCTTCTGAAAGACTTCCTGTCTGTCTCAGTCTGAGTTACTTCAGAAGTTTGTTCGTGGTTCTCATGATCAGTGAAAGATTAATGCCTGTAGTCACTAATTTATTGTGTCTTACACGCTCACAAATGATTTTCAATGCTTCTTATCAAATAATTTCATAATCATACTTTAGCTCTGTGGAAGAAAATACTGTGCAGTTCAAACATGGTAGCTTTTAAAAAGTGATTAATTTACAAGTCCTGTTGCCCAGTACTGTCTCATGAGTGGGTTTTTTCCTCGTTTCTATGGTGGAAAAATATGTAGGAATATTGCACTCTAGTGCAGTATATGCAGTGGAATTTCAGTATGTGAAATATCCAAAAGAAAAATCATAACTCATCTAGACAAATCAAAAATTAGCCAAAGCAGAGGTGTAAATTGTGCATATAAAGAAAAGAAAGAAAAAGTGCACATTCAAGGAGGGACAATTCTTAAATTTCTCCCCCTCATAAAGGGAAATATGTGAGTGTGTGGGCATATGTAAATGTCTGTTGGAAAGGAGGGGAAGAATGGAGAGTGTAAAGCAAAGGAAAACCAAAAGATCATGGGTCAGTTCCAAGTAGAGATATTATATGATTATAAAAATCTATTTTGTACTAACTTGTATTGTTTTTTTCTGTGAATGTAGGGTCTCCAGAAGTCTTCTTCTGGCAGAATCCAGACACGTGCAAGTGAAAGCACCGTGGCTCAGGTTCCAGCCAGATGGTTTCACCGTGCAGTGCCAGAGGTGAGCGTACGGTGACCCCTGCCTGCTCTGGGATTCCCGGGATCAGCACAGTTCCCACTGCTCAGCCACGGGGTGAGTCCACTGCTCTCTGTAAGACAACACATGATGCTATCACTGGCTAGCACAGGACACAGGGTCTGCTTACAAACAAGTCACTGAGACACAGGTTTTGTTTGCTTTCTGAGCTAAGAGGTTTCACAGTCAGTTATTATTAGTACACTTACTGCCTTGGGACTTTGAGAAGGAATGCTTTTATGAAGAGGTAATGACTGCTTTCCATCACTGAAGCTCTAGTGACAGGTTATAAAAGTTTTCTCAAGTTCTCTCACTTTGAGGTCAATGTAGAAACCGAGGAACAAATTTTATTTATTTTATCTCCTGTTGATTCCATTCAGATTTTCCAGTCACTCATCAGACTTGAAAATAATGTAGTTTTTTGTTCTCTAACTACTAGAGAGTCCTGAGGTAAGAAAGGTTTTAAAAAGAAAATAGTTTTTCTCCCACTGGGGAAAAGATTAGCGATGTTGCCTAACTCCGTTTTATCCTCTTAGAGACTGGTGGTAAAAGTCTCCTTGAAATAGCCATTAACCTAAAAGCTGGGGTTTCTTCTCCATGGGGTTTAGAAGGCTGGAACTCATGCCTTGGCTATGCCTGATGAGGTTCTCCCATTTTCCAGATTAGTGTTCTGATCAGCACGTTGTTATTTATTGGTACATGAGTGCTTATGATGGGTTCAGAAGCCAGACTTAAATTTTATTCCACATTAGACCAATAGATTTTTAAAATCTTGTTATTTTTTCATGAGATAAGAGCTTTATTTTATAAAGGTTGCCTTTCAGATAATACAAAGCAAAGTGAGTCATTTGCTAATTTAGCTTCCTTAGGATATATGGTTTAAGGTGTGCCTTGTCTGTGTTTCCTTTGATTAATTTGGAATACTATGCCTGAAAGAGGGGGGAAGAAGACTGGAGATAGATAAAACTTCTTTCTTTTTTTTTTTTTTGCAGTTGTGTCTGGATACTAAGGTGTGTTTTGTATAGCCAAAAACCCACTAGCCACTAGCAAAAGAACTGCTTGGAAAAAGCCAACACCATTCATCTCCTTACATGGCTTCTTCCTCTTCTAAGGCCTGAGAGAAAGCTTTGAACCTGAAAGGTGCTAGTGCCTAGTAGTTACTAAGCAGTGAGAATTCAGTCATACCCAGGCCAGAGCTGTCTTCTCTCTCTGCTTCCTTTGTTGCTTGTTCCATTTGCTTTCTGGGTGTTTTTATCATTTGTGTCTGCCTTTCAGCCATATAGCAGACACCACACAGAGGATGATAATGGGCTGAGGCAGGTAATACCACTCTACCTTTCAGTTCACAAAGTTAAGAAAGATAGCTTGAACTTTTCAGAACATTGGAATTTTAAAGTAATTTGCTCCCAGTACTTTGCATGTACAGGTTCTCCTTTTAGCTGGGTTGAGAGGAGAGAATTTTTTGACAGTTGTTATCCTCCTTCATTCCTCACAGTTCTCCACATAAGGCTATTTGGCTTTCCAGTGCTTCTGCTTTGCTTTTCTTCTCCCTGCAGAAGAACATAATTTTGCATTATCAATGAACATCAGTTCAGACCTCAAAGGAATGCAATTTCCTGGGCTCAGGAAGGAATCCAGGGGTCTCAAAAATCCTTTGTATACTCTGCAGCTCTTCCAGCTCTTAGCTAGGTTTGGCGACAGGGTCATTTCATGTAGCACTCACGTAGCAAAACACATGTGTTTTGTGACCTCTGAGCAAGCTGTTCAGGGTAAATCACTGTACATATGGTCATGACTTGAGCAGTGCCTGTGTGTGTCTCAGCTGCTTTCCTGCTATTCTGTCTGTGGAACGGTGCAGCATTCTTCTTATGAGATGGTGTTCCTGGAGGACAGAGCCTCCTGCTACACATGAAAAACAGAGATTGATTATTCTGAGGGTCACCACATGTACAGATCCCAGAGCCAAGGAGATTCTAGATGGAATGTTACTCAGTATGTGAAATACAGTTCTTCTGGGAGCAGGTGAGTGTTTGTGGACAGTAAGGATGGTTTCTCCTTGCTGTGGTTCCCAGTTCTCCAGTGCACGATTCCACGTGGAGACAGTCAGGAATACTTTTACCTTTGCAAGACTTTTCTTCATAGGTTTTAGATTTTCATTGAAGAGATGTAAAAACTGAAAGCATATTTAAGGATGTTTTTAATATTTTCATGCCTGTGAAAGTAATAGTATGTGGTCATGTGCCTCCACACAGACTTCTCAGCTGAAAAACAGAAGAAAAAAAGTGCTCTATTTTCTGAAAAGCCAATAATCATCTAAAAAATGTTTCTCTGATACAAAAGATGCTTTGATGAGCTTAGATGTCATGATACTGTTTGCTTGACTGGCAATTCTGCAGCTCTCTCAGCTTTGTCTTCCTGCTGGTACCATAGAAACAGCAGGCACAGCATGTACCTACCTCCACTTTCAGGGAAAAGCCACAGATCAAACCAAAATTCTCTTCTGGACTTGCCCCCAGGCAACCAGAGATCTGAGCTTCTGCAGTTTATCCCTTCATGGTCCTTTGTTTTATTCTTCTCCTATTTCAGTTTGTTTTCCTCTGTTAGGTTTTTTGAATTCTGCTTGTCTTTCTTTCCTTCCTCATGTCTCTCTTTAGAAGAACGCCAGCTTTATATTGAGTTCTTATTCTTGACAAACCTTGCAAAATGAGTTCTGTATCTCTTACAACACAGATCAGATTATTGTGATGAAGTGAGTTGAAAGGAAAGTTATTAATTATCAGGTCTCAGGCTTTAGTTTGATTAGTAGACTTTCAAGCTACAGCAACTTCACTTAGCACTGGTATGGACTTAACTCCTCTGACAATCTACTGACTGTTTGGACTGCTGCTGCAACCCAAATCTGTTCTGGGAGCAGACTGTATTAGAGAAGGAAGAGCCTGATATATTACTGCAACAGAGAGGAGATTGTATATTAGGAAGATTGAAAGATTATATTTGCTTCAGGGCAGAAGGGCTTGCTCAATGCTTTTGGTAGCTGTTAAGCCCTCCTTGTGAAATGAGGAAGAATGGCAGAGCCAGCACATACTCTTGTTGCAGAGGTGGCTGTTATCTAAAAATAAAATATCTGTATGTCTGGAGCTGGGCTCTAAGAATATGGAGATGTGAATGCTGACATGACATGGATTCCTGCAGGGAAATATTGCCTCTTTCATTAACATGGAGCTGTCCATTTCTGTATGTGGATTAAGTTTGCAAGAGAGAAAGGGTATATCCTTGCCAGCTGTGGATTTCCAATGTATCCTTGGTCTACTTCCATACCACTAAAAACACCAGCCATCCCTGAACTTTAGTCTGGATTCATAAAGGTTTTCTAGTAACAGAATCTTTTACTCTCCTAAATTGCTCTTCTACCACTGTTAGAGGAAAGGAAAGGTCTCTTTAGCAATATCTGTCTGCTCCAAAGACTTTTTGTTTCAGCTCACTGTATGGAGTCCCGAACACTGTCTCCAGCTGACACGAAATTACTATGAGAAAAAAATGGCACATATCCTGAAGGACTTCCATTTGTTATCAGAAGGATTTTACACACCTACAAGTATTAGACTGGTACCAAAGTGATCAACATCTTACAGAAATGGATGTAAGTAATGGATGTAAGTATAGAGATTCATGTTTCCTCTTTCCATAGTGTAGAATCGCAGTTTACTGGATGCGTAAACATAACCTTCAGTGGCTAGCTGGGAGTTCTTATTTTGCTATGCCATACTCTGAAGAAAATACAGTATGTCCTGAAAACTCTAATCAGAACCAAAGTGCAGGATGCTTTGCTTTAGTTTGGCAAACAAGGGTTTGAAAGAAAATATGATTTGGGTGTATAATGGAGGTTGAGGCTTTGGTAGTGAGGAAAGACTGATGGTTTGTCTCCAGGTAGAAGAGGTGTTGAGGGAACCTTTTAGCTATGCATGCCCTCTGTGGGCTCTCCCAAGCCATGTCTCTGAGCTCAGAGCAGCTGCCTTGTTGGCTCAGAACCTTCAAGCCAGCTTGTTCCTGGTATGTCCCTGCTCCTGCCTTGTGCATGTATTTCAGATTGTCAGCACCTCGAGGTCTGATTCTGTGTCTTGAGTACAAAAGTGCTTTGGGAGTACACACTGATGGAAGCACATGTAACTGGGGTGTAAGGAAGGAATGGGCTGTTACTAGGAGAGGGGATCCCAGCTTGCTTTTTAGTGTCATTGCAGCCATACTAACCTTTCTCCAGGGACTTCAAAATGCTGCATAGGCAGTCACAGTGCAGCTGAAGTCTGCATTGTTCGGGGAACAGCATACCCACTTTGACTTACAGCTATTTTATTTAATGTGACCAGATGGAACAACCCTATTTAGATTCAGGATACAGCAAACTGTAACACAGGTTTTTTTCAAGCAAGAAAACTGTTACCATAAATATACAAGCTTTACACTTGAGAAGATGGAGAGGAAAATTTTACCATCAGTGTTCAAAACTATGTAATCATTTATAATAATGCTTCCCAGCTGTAAAGAATATGTCTTTTTTTTTTTTT
>VXAC01002584.1:136145-149719 GCA_013399225.1 Rhipidura dahli | reverse complement strand
TTTTTTTTTTTTTTCTGTGTATACTGTAATTTTCAACTGCTGGCTAAATGGTGTTTTGGTTTCTAGAACAGATGATTCTCTTGGCAGCAGGGGGACAATCTGTAGCCTTTATTACAAACCCCTAGTCCTTTAAACTGTGGGTTTCATCCCCTCTGCAGGATTGCCTCTACTCTCTACTCAGGCCTGTCCATGGACTGCACTTCCCCTAGCAACCACGTTGACATTGAAGGGACGTGTCTCCCTCATGAGAGACAGATAGAAAAGCTAGGGAGAGACTATGGGGATCTGAATGTAAAATAGGGCTCAGCTGCTCAAAGCATCATTGCTGCACCTCTGTACAAGGGAGATTATGTACACTGTCCTCCCAGTCTAGGGGAAAAAAAATCTGTGATTTGTGGCTAAGTAAAATGTACAGGTCACAAGATGGCAGCATAATCCCACTAGTCAGGGTGACAAAATTTGAAGGGTCAGGTCAGTTATCTTCCTCAACTCAAACTCCTGTTTTGAACAGTTAGAAAGTCCTGTATCTAACTAGCTGGTGCTTCCTAGGCTCTAACTACTATGTACATAGGTGAAACTATTATATATGTAGGTGAACAGCCTTTTACATCACCTTGCAAATTTACCTACTCCATTTGCATTCTGATGCACTGGCATAGTATTGACATAAATTGCTCACCAGGAGTTCAATATGCAGCAAAAAAAATGACACCAGCATGTTATCTAACTGATCAGTAAAACAGGCAGCGTTGATGGCACACTGACTTTGCAAAGCCTGTGCAACTGGGAGTCATATTGTTGTAATTTCACTTCCTTTCTGCTCTTGAGAGCAAGACATTCTGAACCCTGCCTCAAAATACACATTTCTTAACGAACACTGATTTTTTGATAGTACTACTGAATGAATATATTCCCTGTGAAGACCTAATTAATTATTATTCTCTTTCTGTTTGAGGGATATTCTACATTCAGTTTTCATCTGCCTATTTGCCTGCCTGTATGTGTGTCTTTCACAGAGATCTGCCCATTCTTAGCATTTGTCATGAGCTGAACCTTTTCAATGTGCAGCACCTCATTTGGAAAAAAGAACTGTGCTAGGGAGAGATGATTCATCACATCAGTCACCATATTATATAATGGAGAGTGGTAACAAACCTACTGAAAACATGCCTAGCAGCAATATTCCCACTTGTGACTTTAAATACTTAGCTCAGAAATGTCTGTAAAAATAAATGAGGGGATCTGCATCTACTTGGAAGCAAAACAAACCATAAGAGCAAGGTAAATATATCTCCACTTTCAAAATTAATTGCAAGTTTTTGTGATATTACTGCGGAGCTAAACCATAGATATTTAAGTGCAACTTCCAGGTGCACTTTTTCGAGGATGTTGGATCATAGTTCTACAAGTTGCTTGACTCTTCCAAGTGAATATGCTGTTTTGACATATGTGCAAACTGATCTTACTGGGTATTTACTTGCTGAACTTACAGGTAGGTTTTATTGGACACTTTTGCAAACTTTAGACTTTTGAAAATATGCTGAAATCCCAAATGGTCATTGGCTTTGGCTTTATTTACCTGTTCAGATGACAATTATAACCTAGTTTACTCTGACTAGTCAATATAGTTGCAAAAATGCCTAAGACAAATTCAATAAAACCAAAGAAAAATGAGGAAATTATACACTGCCCTTTCCTTTAGCACGTTTTTCCAGCCTAAGCAATTGGCCACATGGTGTCACTGTGTTTTAAAGCACCAAACCCTCTAGGAATAAAGCCTAGCTAATCCAAGTATCCCAACCATGTGGTACTATCTAAGGAGACGCTTGAGCAAAAGTGCCAAGGTCACAAAAGCTTCACAGCAGGAGAGTTTTAGGAAGATATTTTACACAAAACATCTCTTTCTCAGCTTCTTGTTCCTTCGTGGAATACATTAGAAATTTTTTAGTCAGAAGCACTTTTTCTCCAGATGTCTGAATTTGAGAACATGCTTGTATAGAAAGCTTTATTTTAAATTGTTGCAAGTTAGAAATTTAAAAATTCATCTGTGCTGGACTTATACTAAGCTTCAGTCATAGTTCTTCTTTTCTCCTTCTGTCTCTGCATATCTGAATTTTGAACAGCTCTGCTGAACGGAGGAAACTTGGCTTTAGTGGTGCTCAGAGCAATACAAACTGTGGCTCCTGGGACCCACAAAATGCTATTTAATCCCTGATAGTTCTGAAGAATGCATTGCACAACCCACCTGCTCAAGAGAGCTGTGCCAAAAACTGATGTATTGCGTATTTAAGGAGTTTCATAAGGTACAGCTATAGCAACAGTGGGAGAAACAGTTGTGTTCAGATACAGTAGGAGCCTTAACCAAGCAGATGGTATCTGGCTCAGGGCGTGTTGAAAAGCTGCAGAATCTCATGCAGTTCTAAGTGTTGGTGTGCTCTGTTTCTGCTGTGAATGGCAAGTGAGCCTGGAGTAGCCTGCCCTGTGCTAACACCCTGGTAGTCCGTGTAGGTTGGATTAATGTTTCATAGGGAGGATTCATGTCTGGCAATGGCTTAACACCCCTGAAGAGTTCACGGTGCTTTGTTTTGATTGTTAGCACATTAGGTAGTTGCAATGCTTTCCCTAAGCCAGCTGCTCTGCTTTGTGTGGAGCTTTCTCCCTGCATAGCTGCTGAGAGTGGTAGCGCTGGTTTAAAATGTGTATTTTTAGTGGTAGTTTTGCTATCAATCCTGTTTGGACCAGGAATTCACTTGTAATATGCCTGTTTTTAGGGCCATGTCTTCAAGTTAAGTGCACAGTCAAGTCATATTTGGAGTTACTAGGTCTACAAAACATGGTGCTCTGAAAATTCAGGTGCCTCAGTATGAATTTCAGTGCAGTGGTACAAATTGAGGAATTAGCTGTGTTAGTCTGGCCTTGAATGTGACCTGAGATTAAATGCTAAATAAAACCTGGACTGTCAGATCTCACAGGCTACAATAGAGCTGAAATGTCCTGTTCCTTTCAGGGACAGCAACAGTGCAATGGGTGGATTTGGAAGACCATGTGTGAGTCCGTTTGTGTGTACATTTGTGAACAGCAGATTGTTTTGTGTTTCCTCTTGTTACTTGCAATGTAAAACCAGCTTAGAACTATGTTCCACTGATGTTTATTTAGAAAAACTCACTCAAATATGATTTTGGCCAATGATTTCTGCTATTTCCCCTCACCATTGCTTCTGTGATTATCTTAAATGGAAGAATTCTCCATTGACCTCTGTGCTGGTGGTGGCCTTTAGTATGGGAGCTTCTGTAGAGGATGAAAAACGGTATGGTTCCTCCTGGAGGGAGAAGAGCTTCAAGCAGAAGGTATGAACAACAATGGAGAAGAGCAGATGGGGTCTCCTGTAGGAGAAGGTGGTAGGTAGGTCAAACTTGGGAGTAAGTTGGGCATATTGCCAAAACAATTTGTCCTTGTTCTGCAAATCTTGGAAATTGCTGACCTCATTATCTAAGACACAAAGCGTCTTCTGGTAGTGTGCAGGGGTGTCCTAACACAACTATAATTATCCTAATGGCACAGCTGCCATGATGGTGTATAAACTATAAACAGGAAAGACTGAAACCTTCTGACACAGAGGAGATGCAAATGAAGGGCTGGTGCCTCTACTGTAGGAATACCAATAAGAAATGGAAACTGGCTGAGGAAATCCTTCAAGGTTTGTCTCCAGGAACTGCCTTCAAAATGTTTGCTCAGGGAAGAAAGCTGTGAAACAGGGGATGGGTGTTTCCTCCCCTTTTGGTTTTATGAACCTCAGGCCCTGGAATCAAGGCTACTTCTGAGGAAACTTGTATATGTTGTGTCATGCAAAGTATTATCTGGGAAGCTCTAGTACTCCATATTTTTTGGAAGAGATGCACTATATCAGTGCTGAGGGCATTTCAGTGTTAGTTTCTAACACTGTTAGATTAAAGAGCGAGTCTTCTTGAAATAATGGGGGCATCTTGTCTCTTCATCTGAAGCTTTTTTATGAAGCACATAGACCATCACTGCCTGTGGATATAGGTCAACTACAGGTTTCTAGAGTATGTTTGATATATAAGGAGAATTTGAATATGGAAGGAAAAGTTTTTTAGAACAAAGGCCATCTATGAATATTTAGTTGGATCTCCCCGATATATGCATGTTTCCCAGTAATTCCTGAATCAAGTTCCTCATGTTTGATTGAGCTACACATAAAGGAGAATCATCCAGTTTTGATTTAAATTGAGTTATCATGTGGGAGGGAAATGTGGTGTGAAGGCTGAGAAAAGTCAGGGGTCACCATGTGAGAGGAAGTGTAGGAGGGAAGACACATAGTTTAGCTTTAGCACAGGTTTCAAGATCAAAAATAGAATGTAATGACATTTATGGTACTGTGGCATTGTGAAAAGTCAAGAGAGAAGTGATTTGTTAAAAGTGGTAGAAGTTCCCAGATCAGGTGTAGACCTTGCTCTGAAAAAGATCTGTAGTCTAAATAGATTACATGAACACCAACACATACGAAAAAAATAGAAGTAAAGGAACAGGAGTTTAACAATAATTAAACCTATGAAAAAATGTGATATGTTTGGTTTTCATGGGGAGCAGAGAGGGGAAAATGGGTTGCTGTTTTGTGCATATTCCTTTGTTGTTTGGTTGTGCTCTAATTCATCAAGCGCTGGTGCATCTCAGGTGGCACTTTACCTATGAATTATCCTATTAATATCAATTAGACTGTTCCTAAGAGGAATGTGTGCAAGTGTCTGTGAAGATCAAAGCTTTTGGCTTTTAAATGCATACAATAACCACTAAAACGATAGCAGAAAAGCTGGAATTGACTCAGCTCAAGACCTACTAGTGAATTACCAGTGGCTGCAGATCAGGAAGATGCCTCTTAATCTTTTTGGCACATCTTTTTTCCAACAGCAAAGACATGGCTTTGAACTTTCAGCATTTTACTATGGGTTGTTTTTTGACTGGCTTCCCTCAGTAATCTGGAGTGGTGAGGGACTGGAGACAGAGTGTAAGGGATGAGGATTTTACTTGTGCTGAGCTCTACACTGGTAGCAGTAAAAACCCCAAGATGCTCTGTTATTAGTATGTTTTTCATTAAACCCTGTCCTGACACAGACAGACCACATAATGGTGATGACTACATATGTCAGAAGGAAGGAAGTGGAGCTCAAATGATCATGGCCAGAACTAGAATTAAGATATCAAATAGATATTCCTGTCACTAGAGGCTGAAATGGATTGGCATGGATTCACCTGTACAGTTCTTCTTTCAAATGTTGGGGATGAAAGGGGTTGTTAATAGCTGTTAAGATCTACTCCTATTTAGAAAAGCATGAAATTGCTTTACAGTATCTTTGTTTCTTGGCTTTGCAATGGAGACCATAATATCTTCTGTTGGAGTTATTAATGTAGACTTCCTAGTACATGAGTATATTGAACAAAAATTAAGCTGCCCTGCTCACTTCTTACAGACTGTCCCTGGTGCCATGTGAAACCATTAATTAACTTTCTGACTCCCAGGTTATTCCCCCCAGAGCTGAAGGATGTTTTGCTTGGGACAAGTGAAGAGCATTTAGCTGCATCTGTAATAATGTAATGCAACCATTCATTTCATTTGATTCAGAGCCACATAAGGTTAAACAATGTCCTATGTGGAACAAGAAGCGTCTTAAAGTATTAATTCAGAGGGTGGGACACATTTCTGATCTATGCCATGGCTACTGGACCTTTTGGTGCTTTCTGGACCTTGGGTAAACTGATGCCTTTCGTGATACAGACACTTGATGGGGAATATGCTAAATTTCTCTGAACATTAAGACTGTCAGTATACAAGGTTTGTGTTCATAAATTGAAGGTGTATTCTACAACAATAGAATCATTATATTTTTTCTTTACAATATCAGTTTGTCTTTCTTCTGACTTATAGCAGTTTCTGTGATCTCAGGTGAACTGGCTGTTGCTACTTTCATTTCACTACAAATTTCTCACTAACTTACCTCAGATGTACAAAGGATTTATGACAGAGTCGAAGAGCAGGGGGTACATTACCATTTTAAACTTATTTCCTCTTTCCTCTTTTTACTGTAAGCAAGTCATTGCACAAGGCATTCCATGCTCCACATATCTGTCCACGCTGTCAGCTGTTTGTGTATCAAGTCTGAGGAGAAGGAGGAGGAGGAAATGTGTGGTGTGTTATCAACAGCCAGGTACTTCCCATTCCCAGTTTTAGCGTACGTGAGGAAGCGGTGTCTGATGAACAGAGCCGATCATATGTTTTCTGATGCAACACTTCTCTGTTTAAAAATGTTGATTGGATTCAGTATTGCTGGGTTGGCTGGTTCTCCAGCTTCATGGAAACCTGCTTGGAAAGTTGTCATGCTTTCGTATGCCTTGCTGACCCACCTGGCCTGTTCCTCTGGCTACCCATCATTCTGTGATGACAGGACACCGCTGGCTTCTCCCACTTACCAGGAGCTACCCCCTAGGCTGGTCAGCAGGTGAATGAGATGCCCATTAGATGTTCCAAGGCTGTTGGTCAATTTCTTTGCTTCCAGCTTCCCAGATCTCTTAGCTTGGAAGCTCCCAGCCTGCCCAGGGGGCTGCTGAGCCAAAACAGCTGTGTAGGCAGGGTCCTGGCATGTCAGTTGAGGAATCAACCCAGAAATGTTTCAAAATCTTTCTTATATACGGGAGTGAAATCTTTTTAGGGAGGTGTGCCAACATGATTTCCTCTGTGGGATGAACATTCCTGTTCCCAGCACTGGTGCAGGACATTTTACCTTTTTGTGGTTCACAGTTTACTTGCCAGTACTTGGCTGACAAATGCATTCAGCATGTGTGTAACTACATGGTAGGGAAGACCAACAATTAGTGGATTTGAATCATACAAAGCAAGGGTCTCTGCCACTTTGCAATGTGTCTATTGTGTGGGGAGGGGTTGCAGAGTACAAACTGTGTGTGTTCCAGGGAAGGCACCACTACTGGTTTGTGCTCTGCTGTATTGGCAGGCTGTGGGTGAGGCTTCCTTCCTGGACCTGTTTATGGGAGAGGTGACCATCTGAAATCTAGTCTTCCATCAGATCTCTGCCCCTGGGAGCTAGAGTCTCTGGGTGAATGCATCTCCCCCAGCTCAGACTCTCCCTGGCTAAGTCCCGGATATCTGATTTTGGGCCTTTGGCACATAGGTCTGGAGTCCTCTGGAAAACAAGGCAGTGTACATAGCTCAATTTAATGTTCTGCTCTGAACAGACTCAATGCCTTTCATGACCTACACAAAAATTTTCTCTTGTTGGCCATATCATATCTTACCTGCCACATAGACCATGAATATGGGAGGCCTACATTTAAAAACACCCTAGTTCCTTGAGATGCTGAAGGCTATATATTTCTCTTGTCTTTGGTATGATTTTCTATTCTAGGTTCTCAGTTTTCAAGAAGCACTTTGTAAAAATCTTCGTAGCTTCAGAATTCCCAATGCATTATATAAATTAAGAGTGTAAAAAGGATCTGTGCCTGTAAAAAATATTTTTTTTTACTATAATGAAAGCATTTAAAGTTGCAGTGTTATGCAAGTGTCATGTTTTATGTGCTGCTGAAACAGAGGAATTAACCCTGACCTAATATGCGTGCACAGAGACATTCAGAGATAATATCAGGCTCCATGGATGACTCTGCCTTGGTACAGGTTAGAGCAGCTTTCCTGGGACCAGCTGAGATGCTCATTGTGTTTCAAGTGCCAGGCTCCCCGCTCATGCTTGTTTGCCTTCTCCACTGGCTTAAGAGGAGCAGATGCTTTCATACCACTGGAATTAAGCTGAGAGTGCTTCCAGCAAGGCAAATTCCCAGTTGGTCTATTTGGAAAACTTTGACTTCTTTTTGTCACAGAAATGGTACAAGTTGAATAGAAGACACACACCTAAATGAGACATTTTTGGCATCAGAAGTATTTTCTACAGGGATAAGCATCAATGCAGAAGGAGCTTTTGTATTAAAATCCTCTGTAGGACCCCTGAAGTTGTCTTCTGCTGTCAGAAGTTATAATCCACCAGAAATGAGTCAGTGGGATTTTAATTGCTGCGAATAAGCTTGCAAGGTTCATAATAACTATAATGACTAAGTCAGACTCTGGTTATTCTGTTTTAAATTGTTCATATAGCTTGGTTGATGTCTAGAGTTTTTGTATTGGAAAAAAAAAGACCGTAAGTGAAAGAAGGAAAAAATTCCATTTTCAGATTTGATGATCTTTCAGTAATCTTAGAAGAAGCCTACAAAGAGGTGTGAAAAGCTCCATGACTTTCTGGTACTGGGGTCACTGTATGGTAATGATCCACTTGCAGGAATGTGCACTGAATTGTCTAATGTATTTTCTGCCTCTGATACTTATTTCCCTTTGAGTGCTGATGCTTTAGACAGCTCTTACAGACAATGCTGCTCATCCACAGTCAGATTCCCACTACTGAGCTCAAACTGAGGTAATGGCTACATGCCACTACAGAAGGGCAGTCCTGGAAATTCCTCAGGAAAAGGAGAAGAGTAGTTTTCTATTGCTTCAGCCCCTCAGATGAGCGTAGCATTTTGCCAGAGGAGTTCCAGAGCCAATACTGTGAAGTAGGAGCAGGGCTTTCTAAACTTGGGAGTTGGACTGGAGCAAAACCTGTTTTAGCAGCAACTAGCTCTTAGACTTCCTGCTGCAACATGAAACTTTCCCATTAGTTACTTATAAGACTTGAGCATTTTCAGATATTTACCAAGGACTCTGTGTCAGTGTGTACTTGTTCTTCATGATCACTGTGCCTGCTGTAAAGGCACACTTTGCAGGTATTTCCAGAGCTATTGGTGATACACTTGAATGTATTCAGTTCTTCCTGAATTGGCTGTTTCTATATTTTTTTTGCCTTGTCGCTATGCTCAGTTCAGTGGTTTTCTTACATTTACACTTCAATAAAGTCATCCAGATTACCTAAGCCATGGCATAGGTTGGCTGGTGCTAGCTTTAGTTAAGAAGCCTACCCACTGGCAATACTAACTTACAGAATATCCCAGTGAGGATACCTGCTACTGTTTAAGTCTTGTCATTTTTGGAGGGCTACTTAGACAATAAATTACTGCAGGAATGCATTCAATGAACCCTTAATGACTTCCGTATTATTTGAAATAAATTATTGTATACCTTTTATTTATTTCTCAGCCAACATCTAGGGGCTGTGCTCAGGTAAAGGTGGAACCTTGTACAAACCCACATACAGGTTTGAAAGAGGGAGGATTGGACAGAAACAGAAAGGAAATGCTGGTGTATGTGTTACACAATCACTGCAACGTTTGTTTTTTAATTACTCTTGCCCAGTATAATAACTTTCAGTAGCAAACATGTTCTTAATACATCCTGCCCCAAAGAACTTGTAGTCAAAGAGAATGAAAAACAATAACAGAAAACAAGAGTTACTCTCCTGATTCTAAAAAAGTGTCCATTAAATAAATATGAGAGGTAGGTGGCAACTAAGAAAGAAACCTTTCTCTTGATAATTTGAAGTTGAATACCATAACCATAAGTCAAGTGTTCCTGTCAGCCAAGTGGTGAAGTGTAATACTTACCTAACTCTTCTGAGGTCTTTGCACAAGCAATTTTATACTGACATCAGTGTCAAGCTATTTGAATAAGATCTAAAGATATAGGTTTGAGAAACTGGCTTGAGTGGAATGGCATTGAAATATCTTACTCAATTATAATTTCGATTAGATGCTCTGTAATCACTTGGTTTAAAATAAAAGAACAATTTCTAAACATAAACACAGTGCGGCTTTACATTGACGTGTCTTGGAAAGGTAACACTGCAGTCCTCAGATAGCCTAGGTAAGTAATAAGCAGCTTCCTCCCATCGTGAAGCTGCAAAGATCACTATCTTGTCATATTTACAACCACACCTGCAAAGCACCTAAGGAAATTAGTAGCTCTCTTACTCAGGCCAGGAAAAAGAGCCAGTGATACTGGATTTACTGTATGATGCCTTTGTTTAAGATTACAGTGGTTCAGGAGATAGGTAAGAGGAAATCACACCTTTTACTTTTCAGAAACAGGTATAGATCATGATAGCCAGAAGGACAGTTCATATACAAATGTTATCACCTGATTGCTGCTCAGATAGGCAACCTGGTATTTTGTTCTAATTAACATCAGGGGCTGAAAATGGTTGTTTGGAAAGTATTCAAAGACCTAAATAATTTCAGATTATCTGTGTTGTTTGCTCAGAATGAGGCAAGGGGGAAACAATGAAAAATTAGAATGCTTTTTATTTCAAAATGAAATGTTACATGTCCCAAATGTGACATTTCTGAAGCTTGCTTTATAGCTTCTAGTTTCACATGGTAATTTGGAATTGAAAAATTGAGATAGACTTTAATAAAGTTTTTTATTGTCACTTGGGTTATTTTTTACAGCAGTCAAAGAAAATAAATATGGAAAAATATTTTGGGGATGAGCTGGGAAAAAAGCTACTTCTTTTTCTCAATTTCTGAGAACATTTTGAAAAAATTTGGTTTGAATTTGACTATACACATTTATTTTCTTAGATAACTCTTATTTTTCTAACCTAGCCACTGAGCTGAACAAGGTACAAACTGGCTTATGAGGCAAAAACAAAGTATTATCTCCCATTTTCTCTGTCTGCCAAAACAGTACATCTCCTCAAAGATGCATAGTCTTCCACCTCCACCTTTCTAGGGCTGCATCTAGCCCTAGAAAGACCCATCACTTACCTCAGTTTAAAAGCTTTTATGGAATGAACGAAAATCTTTAATCAACCAAAGTTATGGGAGGTTTGTATTTGTGTGAGTGTGTTTTGGTGACTGCCATCCTTCCTCATGAAGCTCTTAGGACCAAGGGTGGAAGGACTGAAGCGAGTGCATCAGTGAGGGCAGTTTTTGTACACCAAAGCTGAGTTTGAAATTTTGCGGTGCCATTGCTGGGGCAAATAATGATCTCCACTAAATGAGACTTCTGAATCTTTTGTAGTTTCTGTCCCTCAAAGCTTTTTAGTTTATGCCACCAGTAGGATAGTCCAGTTCACGATCATTTGGAGTTGCTGCCACTCTGCTGCTTGGCTTTTGGCAGCTCAGCAGCTTCTTGCAAGGGGCTGTTGGTGAGCAGCCCAGTGGGTAAATTGCATGTAGCTGATCACTGCATTAATTGACCTTCAATTTCTTTCATGCTGAGCTTGCAGCATGGGCTTGCATTCCTTCCATTCTGATTCTGTTTCACATAGTCTCTTGTGTGCATTACCCCAGTGCCAACAGGTAGTGTATGGACTAATTTAACCTCAGTGTAATTTGATGTGTCTTTTTATCTCTTCCCTATCCCTTCCCCACCACTTATTTCCAGGTACTTACTTAATAGTAGCTTAGAAAAGAAGTAAGATTCATTCATAAATGTGGAATGAGACTGGCATAATTAACATGTAAAATCTTTCTAGAAGACCTCTTCTCTTTGTCTCTTGAACAGTCTTTTACTGTCTGATACTGCAGGTACAGTATCATATTTTCTGAGTCTAACTCCACTAGTATAAGCCTGCCTTGACTATGTCCTCCCTTTAAAACGGGAGGGGGAGGACTTTCAGTACCCCCTTGAAGTTATTACCTGATTACTAGCTAGGTCACTGACACATTCTGCTGTGCCCTCTTTGGCTCAGGTTTAACCTTTTAGTTTTGGCTTTCCTTCCTTAAACAGTTGACTTTGTCTTACTTTGCCAGTGCTGTACATTTCTCATGTCTGCAGCAAGCCCTGGTGTCAAGTAGCCTATCTCCCTGATGTCCAGGAGGAAATGGAGGCAGTACTTGTCAGCATGTCTTGTTGACAAGAAGCACAAAATGTTTTACGTATTTTGGCCATGCTGATCTACTGGAAACATTAAGTTCTTGGAGGGGCTGTTGGAAAAATTAGTTTCATAGCTCTCCAAAGCAACTTTTGCACCTTGATTTGAAAGCATTCTGGGACCTTTTTTTCTTCTTTCCTGTTCCATGAGGACATGGGTCTCCCTGCTGCAGCTGTTCTGTTTTTAATGTGTTGCTCTGTTTCCAGGCAGACATACCACTCTTCGAGTGGAGTTCATTGTTCTCTGGCTGGTTTTCCCCTTGCCTTCTCTTTAGGAGGTAGATTTGTCAGTGTACTATTTTGGTGTCTTGGTTCACTATAGCAGCAGAATGTTTGATCAGAGCTGCAACAGCAATACAAAAGTGAAAAACCAACACTCTGGATAAGAGCTTTTTTCCTTTATTAGCTGCTTTTTTCCTTTTCTCTGGAAATGGGATGTTACAGACTCCTGTGTCCGCGGAAGCAAGAAGATGAATGTTTGCACTTCAGTCTTAACTGGTCCTATAAAAACGCCCCAGTGAGGCTGTTAAAACATTGTTACAGCAGGAGTCCTCAGGCTTGCATAGTTAATTGCTCTGAACTCCAGATTGGTTTCTAATGAGTTTTGGTTGATTTTTCCGTGAGTTTTGTAACTGCCCTTTGATTTGCTGCAGACCTTTATTTGAGATATCTTTATTTTCAGTATTTCAAAGATTTCAGCCTGACTAAGCACTCAGGTTCTCACCCTGCAAGGGCCTGCATCCAGTCCTCACTGGTGGTGAGCATGGTGGCTGCCTTTGCAGCCACAGCAGGGTCTGGGAAATGTCAGTTTCAGTGGCTGGTTGTCACTTGCAGAAGCCCAGAAGCATCTGCCTAAAACTGATTTTAACTGGTCACAGGGGTTTTATTTTAAAGTGGCTTGAGGATGATCCATAGTGTACACCTGAGTTTCATGAAAAATCTAAAGCCAAAGATTTCAGGAAAACCCATTTTCCTAAACAACTATTGTGGTTATAATTAACTTTTTCTTCTCTTGTCAAAAGCCAAGTTCATAAGTGCTATTTGATGAAAATTAACTACTGACATTCTCCATCAGTTTAAGGTGTCCACTGGCTGTTTTGAGAGCTTTGATCCTATCTGGTATTACTATGCCCCAGTGAGAACATACCTTACTGCAAACTTAGGGTGGCCTCCAGGCCTTTTCCAAGTCTGGGTCTGCACACCATGAAATTGCAAGTGTGGATTAAGGAACAGACAGAGCAGATTGCCTGGAGCAATGTCCTGACAGGCACCCTGTCAGCAGGTCACAGCAGGTATGGGAGAAGTGGGGGAAGCCATGCCTCTGCCATCTTCAGGGGATGCCTTAGAACTTGGCACTGTCAACAGCAAGCTGATGGGGGAACAGAATGGGAAGCTGGGAGATGTCAAGTTTTCATATGTATATGAGAAGCAGCTAGAGGGGAAAAGCCCAGAAGGTATGCAGCTTTCCCTTTCTCTGCCAATATTTATCTCAATTTCACCAGCATCTCTGTATTGGCCAGGTAATCAGCCAGTAGGTAATTCCAATTGAGGAGTCTTGATTTACTGATTGTCAGAAAGATTCCCAATAATATATTGGGAATATATTGGGTCCCTCTTGTAGGAAAAGTTGAAAAGGGCACTTGGAAGTGGATTGGTCTCCCACCAGAGATTGTAATAGGTGAGCTTCAGCCCTCCC
>VXAC01002584.1:0-136086 GCA_013399225.1 Rhipidura dahli | reverse complement strand
TTTTTTTTTCTTTTTTTCTGGAGTATTTTGTGGAAGAACTAAAAAGCTACTAAAAATTCATCTTCTGACTAGATACGTAGAAGAGTTGGGAGTGAAGGAAGACTTTCTGAACATGTCAGAATCAACCCAAGAACCTGGTGGGAGAATGTTGGGGCACAAGCAAACTGTGAGAGATAACAAAAGAGCGTCAGCCTTTCTGCTCACCTCTGACATCGCAGGTCTTTCCCTCTCAGATGTAGGCAGGCTCTCCTCCACACAGAGGAGGCAGAGGGTGGAGCTCGGCGCCTGTATAAATTATATGTGTCCTTCAGGTTATTTCAGCAGAGCAGCAGCAGCAGCAGCACAACAAGCTGCTGGCGTGTTTGTCAGCTGACAGATCTGTTAACCAAACTGGGGTTTCGGTCGCTGCCGCCATCTTCCGTGCCATGGGGAGCCCACCAGCCAAGGTAAGGGAGCGGCAGCCCCGCGCTTCGCTGGGGCCGGGCACCTTGCAGCTCTCCTGAGCTACCTCCCTCCTCGGGGCATCTGCTGGGATGCAGAGGCTGCTGCCGCCGAGTGGCAGGGGCATCCTGAGCTTTGCAGAGTCACCGCTCTCCCCTTTCACCTGGCAGTAACTGATAGGTAACTTCAGTGGGAACACAGAGAAAATGGGGCCCTTGCTTTTGTCGTGCGGTGTACGTGCCGGAGTGAAGTCCCTGAAGGAAGAGGAGGCTGGTCTTGAAGAGTTTACCTCCCATAAAATGAAAGTGCTTTAGCCCTCCTGTGTGCTTTTCTCTGGATAGCACACCTTCATTGCTTGCCCTAGCTGAAATAAACCAACAGCTTTATCTAGCAACAAAGCATAATCTATATTACTTTAGCTGCAGGGAGACATCTAATGAGCTGTTTGGCTCATTAGATTTAGCTATTTTTAACGTAATGTTTACAGCGTTTGCAATTCTAGTCGAAGTATTTCATGTCTGGACTTGAGTTTTCTGATAGTAAGTTCCATTCAGAGATTTTAACTGGTGGCTTTTAGTATAAATCAACAGAACTATTAGCTGAAAATTCTTTTCTCATGTATATCTTAAAAAAATAATGGATGCGGTGCCTGAATGCAAGACACGGATTATTTACAGATAATAATTCTTTATGTATCAAACCTTATTCAAATTTTGCAGCAAATAAAAGAAATATGGGCATTCATGGGCCTAAAATATAATGAAGAACAATGTTACATGCTACAGCCTGTAGAGATCATTAATTGTGCTGTGGTAGTATTTGCAGGCAAAGTTAAGGATTAGAA
Organism: Rhipidura dahli; assembly: GCA_013399225.1. Lineage (NCBI taxonomy): Eukaryota > Metazoa > Chordata > Aves > Passeriformes > Rhipiduridae > Rhipidura > Rhipidura dahli. The sequence continues at coordinate 134,801 of VXAC01002584.1, read as the reverse complement.
AAATACCAGTAGCTTGAACAGATAGCTCAAGGCATAGATTAAAAATATTCAAACATTCAGGCAAATAAAATAAATTGTAAATGTCATGTACTTTCCAGACAAAATTTCTATCTAGTCCATCTACAGGTTAGATCCAAATGTATCTATCTATTGTAGATATGAATATTTTCTATCAGTATTAAAGATCAATATTATATCTAATCAGACTGTTCTGCAGCTGATAGGTGGGTAGATAGCTCAGGTATAATTTTATCTAGAAAGTTTCAATGACAAAGTTCTTGCATTTCATCCCAATGCTACAACTGCTGTTCTGTGAGCATAGCCAGACTCCTGGTTAATAGGCATCGCTGCCAGAAGGTTTGAGTGCAAGCATGGTTTCAGGTCAGAAAGTGTCTGTTCCCAAGGAAAGAGATTATTTCAGTACTGCAGGTAGCTCTGCTCTTGTGTCAGGCAAGTGTGTTTCAGTATGTGTGAATTGGTAAATAGATACGGAAATGCAAACAGAGTGGTTTTCTGTTTTGTGGGTTTATTTCTTTTGTGTTAAAAACCCCACATGTTTAGAAATGTGTGGATATTTTGAATTAACTAGGAAGACCTCCTAATCTCCCAGTTAGTTTTTTGCTCATTAAGAAAGCTACCGAATTGACACAGAAGTGATTGTCAGTATTAATTTGCAACTTTTCATATTCATAACAAGGTCTTTTCTTTTGCTCAGACAGAATATTCCCTCTTTATGTTGTGGGCTCTGGAATAATTTTCATCTGGTAAAATACTCAGAAGTTTTGTCAATACAAAGTCCTGAGGGAACCACTCATACGTGTGAAAAGGTGACTGATAGACATGAACGGGAAATACATCCCAAATCCACAATGACTCTTGAAGTAATCCATCAGTGATAACATGAAATTACAGTATATGTTTGTAAGGCAAATTAGATTTCCTCACTAACTGTTCAAGTTCCAGTGATAAAATTTTTGGCCATTGTGATTCCCAAGAAAAATGAGACTCTCGTAATTTTCTGTATTTTTTCAGTCATTCACTTTTTCTACTAGAACTTTTCATCCCTTTCATTTTAATGAGAGGAGGCAGCAGGTTGGAAGGACAAATTGCTAGCAATGTTCTCACTGATGGAAAGGCCAATAAACTCAGCCCATACTCGATGATGGAGGATCTGTGTGGAAGAGAGTGCTTTAGAGCCAGGCTGGTAATGAAGCTTTCTTATAGTTTATAAATTTATAGATTGGATCTCAATTTGTTAAATTGCCAAACTGTACAGCAGCTAAATCCTCAGTATCATAACATTATGTAACATAAAATAATGGCAGGAATATGCCAAATGATTACATTTGGTGTGAGATCTTGTAGACAAGATACTGTACAGCTTCTAGTACACCACTGAAGAAAGAAGTAATCCATCAAAGAAAGGAATTATTCATGTCTGAAAGATATTTGTAAAGATGAGTGATAAATCCTACAGCTATTTTTAAAATGTCAGAAGACAGCAAAATCCTCATCTAAAGCTTAGTATAATTTGGTGTTATCCCATGGTGATTCCTCTGTTCAGAGAGCTGCTTAGGCTTGGTGCAGGGAGAGTGAAACACTGGCATTCCAATCAGCCTGCCAACATGTACAAACCAAGGACTTACTGAAAAAAAAAGAAAAGAAAAGGAGAAGAGGTACTTACGGGATGAGGTTCCCAGACTGCAGAAACTTCCCTAGAATGCTAACTTTCTGGTGAAGGTAGCCATGAGATGTTGTTCTAATAGCAGCGTGGAGAGGCAATGACTGCAATCAAACATATGAGCTCTTGGTAGGTTTTTCTTCTTTCACTGCCATCCATAGACTGTCTTGGTAGGCTCCTCAATATTTATGAACTTCGAGAAGATTTCATACGCTCAAAGTAGTCTTTTTGGAATGAAACCTTAGGAGACTGACTGCCTGTAAACAAGAGATTTATGTGTCCTGCCAAAGCTGATCAACATTCCTATGGAAGGAAGTCAGTGAGTGTGTATTATTACAATCAATGAGATGTTGGCAACAGATGTGAATTTTCAGTCTGTTAAGGTTTGATACAGCTGTGGCAATTCTGGCATGCTAGTTTTATCTCCTGATTACTGACTCTTCTGTATTTTTAAGAGAAATTACTCTCTCAAAGCTTGGTTTGAGAGTACAGAAATATAGTTTAATGCTAAATGCTATCAAGTGAAAAGATGTTTGTTGGTTTCTTTTTCTTTTTTTCCTCCAATTTTTAGCCTTCCCTTTGGTACTCTGGAGATGCCACTATTTATTGGCCTGGAGTGTTATTGCTTAGGATGCAACAATACACAGGTAGCTGAATCCTGCACTCTGTTGTTGGCCTCAGTGTCACACTACTAATTCTCCAGCAAAAATAGAATGACGTGCTTCTGGGAAAGCTGCCTTTGACTCTGGATATTTACAGAGGAGTTTTGTTACTTTCTGCATGGCTGTACAAGAAACCATGTTTCTCCCAAGGAAGTGAACTGAAACCATCAAGACCAATACAGCTGCAAGTCTGTCAAGGCTTGTCTGGATATGGTGTCTCTGTTCATCAAGTTGCATTAATTGTGAAGTTACATGTTGCTTTTCATGTTATGAAAATAGCAAATGGTACCTCTAACTGTAATTATTTTTTTGCAGAAAGATATTCTGGAGTACCAGTGCTTTTAGGCAAAGATGTTATTTTAGACCATACAAACCAGACCCTAGGAGTCTGCTCTGGGCTACTGAAGAAAATTAGTTCTGCCTCTATCTGATGAAAAAAGGGATTAGCCCACTTCTGAATGGTTGTCACAGGTTGGAGTAACTGCAGTCTTGGGAGAGGGATGGTTTCTGGCTTCCTTGTGGGATTTACACAGCCCTCAGGGTTTATTATGGCCATATTTTCCCATCTGAATCTGTTTGCCTTTTACCCTGCAACAACACCAGGACTAAGGTGCACCAAATCAGGAGTGAAAAATCATCCTTGATGATGTTTCCATCGTTTGGCAATTGCTGAGATGTTTAAGGAAAGTTTTGGAAGGGGAAGGGAGGAGGAGTGAGGCTCTCTGGGTAGAGTGGCAGAGGATGAAAACATGACATCTATCCCATCAGAGAGTACTCTGAATATGGCCTGCTGATGCACCATTTTTTTAAGCAATTAGGAAATTTTCATCACGAAAGGTTCAAAACCAATTTTATGCCAACATCTGTTTCTTCAGTGAAGGCAGATTCCAAAAATGGTTTGGGCTTCTGTTGAGCAAGGGGGAAGTTGATTACAAAATGACAGAGAATTAACATATTAATTAAAACCAGTCACCTCTGTAATTGTCTACATAATCCAATAATTCATGTAAATGAAAACCACTAGGAATGCTGAATGAGTGTTCCAGTTGGTAGTTCTATGTTAAATAACTATTTGCACAGGAAAATTGAAGTCAAATTCTTTCAGTGGGCAACTGGAACAATATGGAAGTGTCCTAATTGGAACTTGTAATGTCCACAATGTATTAAACTAAAAAAGTTTTAAATTTGTCAGTTTTAAATTTGGAGGGAGACATACTAGAAAGAGTTCTTGTCACACAAGAACAGATTTATTTTGCATTTTTATGCAAGCCAAGAGACAGACTAATGCAATTTTATAGGTTTAATAGGGGTTTCTCTGCTCAGGGCAAATCTTAAATATTAATCCAAATTTTAAAAATATGTAACTTTTAAGTGACATAATAAAATGTAATATTAGGCCTGTATTTGAACATGCTAATTCACAGTTCAGATTATATCCATCTGATGTAATGTAATTTACTTCTGAACAGGCCTGAATGAAACTGAATGCAGGCTACTCTCATCTCTAATAGACATGTCCAATAGTGTCCACCTCATTTTAAAAGAATTTCAGATTAACTGTAGTGAATGACAACTTCTGTAGAGAGGTTCTTCCTTCCCTAACAGTTTGTATCTACAAAGTTAATCATTTCCTTGTCAGGAAAATTAATCATGGTGCTAACTTTCAAAATAAAATTTACAGATTATTTAATGACAGTGTAATGAAATTTCCTGTTTCGGCAAATAGAGACAGTACTTCAGTTGGTAGTTTAAGCTTTAAGTTTTAATTTATTAGTGGTAGTGGGACTGTAATAACTGTATGTTATTATTACTTAATATTACTGACAAGCCATGCTAATATGGCATGCAAAAAAAGAAAAAAAAAGGGATAAACCAAGAGAAAATGAAAAGGAAATTTAAATGTATCAATTTGAAAAAAGAATTAAGTATTTTCCCTGCTTTTGTTATTAAGATTGTTACATTTACATATGTGTTCATTCATGCTGATCAGAACTTCTTTTGAAAATGGCAAGTATTTTCTGAACAGAAAGCTGGAAATCTTAACTGTTAAGAGTTAGGAACGAGTAACTTGCAATAGTGTTAAAATGATAGCTTGCCTGTGATAGAAATAAATCTCACATCTGGAAGAGAAGCACTTCTATTCCCATTAGGTATTTTCAGGATACATCATGATATGGAATTCTGTGATACCATGCCTGCAAAGCAGAGCAGTTTTTGTTTTGTCTGAAGGGTCTGTGATTTGTTCCTTTAAAGTCAGCAAGGCCCTTTGGTGAGCTTGCCCTCCTTGCAAGTGTCATGGAAATTTGGTCTTAGTTCAGATACAAGGTCAGAATTTTATAGAGTATTTTGTTAAGTACTATGTCCTGGTCTGGAGTCAGGTGTGCCATGACCTGGGCAGGCAGCTGCAGTTCCTGGTATCCCCTTCCAAAGGCTCCATTCTGACCTGGGGGCAGCACAGGACCCTTGCGGTGTTGGCAGTCCAGCCATCACTGTGGCCATACATGCGTTAGGTGGCCTGAAAACAAGAGTCTCTGGGGTGACTATGAAAGCTTTCCATACCATTGTCTGAGCCTGTGCTTTCTCTCTCTCTGTCTTCATTTACTCAACCTCCTCAGCAAACAGCCCAGTGTGCCCTTCTGTTTTCATCTTAGCGTGGTGTACTTCTACTTGAGGGTGGTCACCACACTTCTAACAGACAAGGGCAGACTGTCCTCTGTATTGTTAAAAATACATCTTGTTTTTGTATTCTGAGCTGATAAAAATATTGCATTTGTTTTCTCTGCAGATGAAGTTTTGCCCCATCCACATGCTTTCTGTAAGAATCATACAAGCTAAGAACATCAAGTCAAGAGACCTATGTGAGTTGTGGTTTGATTGTGTTTTTAGTCACCTCCAGAATTTACACAGTGAGCAATATTCTTAAGTTCTGAAGGTATGCAAGCAACGTACATAAAACACAGCAATAGAAATACTAATGCCAGGGCTATAATTAGATCAAATGTGTGATGCATCATTAGATTGGGGTGGTGTTTCAGGGTACTGGTAAAAACCAAGACACCCAGATTAATTTTCTGGGCCAAGAAGGGAAGGTAGACTTTGTTAGGGCACCCAATCTCTGAATCTGCTTGGGCGGGAATTTTGCCACACAGGCTATGAATTTAAAGATCTTTTATTGAAATGTACCAATTATACATAATAATCAAAGGTAAATTAGAGAATTTCAAGCCTTCTAAAATACCTTTTCTCTCAGGGTGTTTGCTGTTCTCAGATGACCAGTCACAATAAATTATATTGATAGTTTTGGTTAAGGAGTACCTCTGCAGATCCAGCCCTAAGCCCATACTGAACATGCAGGCAAAACAGACTTTTCTGTGTACTTTTGTGTTCAAGTGTCTTTAACTCATGATCTCCCCTTCACAGCCTCCTATGTCTCCTTCTCCTGGTGTGCTGTGGACCAGCCATTCAGCTGCCATTTTTGCAGAGGTCTCCCATGAGTTCCTCAGTTAGGACAGAGACCTTGAGCTGCCTTTTGTCAGTTTTGAAACTTCTGGTCTGTGTATTCCTCTAGTGAAAAATGACTCACTCAGCAAAAAACCCCATCACTTTGCAATGATTTGCTTGAGTTACAGCTGAGACCATCCGTGCCTTGCCATGCAAGACCAAGCCTGGAAGTGAGGGAGACCAGAGGGAGTGAATCGAATCCCCTGCTGGTTGAGTAACTGCCTGCCAAAGGCTTCCTGTGCTCCAGTGGCAAATCCCACGTAGCACCATCCAGAAGTGGACACTAGAAAGGTGTTAGTGTGTGAAGGCCTGTGTTTCTGAATTTCAATGATCTCTTCTATCTACTCTATTGAAGGGACAGTTCCACTTTCGTGCCATAACCTTGCGGGGCAATGTTATTCACTGCTTGATACCAGCCTGAAGTATTTAGGCATCTCGGGCTGCAGTAGAAATCTTCCGTCAAGTCCTGACTCCAGCTCTGAAAGACATCACCTTGGAGATTTCCTTTCACACCGTTGTCCAGCTTCACAAAGTAAATGTGCTTCCCCACCCTGGCTCTCCCCAAAGGATGGCTGCTCGAGGCACTGACTGCACTAACCATAAGGAATAGATACAGGCTGGAAGTGAAATGAAGATTTCCGACTTGCTCGTGCCCTCCTGTTCTTGGGCCCTCGCTGGCCTTGAGCTGCAGCAGATCATCTTCCCTAGTGCCTAACACCTCTAGACAGCCATTATGTCCCCTCTGCATGTTTGTGGGCTAGATTGAGCAAGCCAGACTCTGATCTTTGCTGTAATATGCATTCTCCTGTAATCACCCTAACAGCCCTTTTTGGAATCAGCTGTAGTTTCAATTTAACTTTTTAACATCATTGACTGGAATTGTAAGGACTATGCCCAACGAATGGTCCGTGGGCATAGTCCACTTTCCTCTTTCTCTTCACATGGGAAACATGGCTCTTAGTGTACTTTGTGTGTGCATGTGTACACTTGCAGTTTGTAGTTACTCAGGAATTACATGGCTTTCCGTTGTTTCCAAATGGTGATCTCTTTACTAATTAAAAAAAATAAAAAGTAGTAATATTTATTAATCTCGAGGATTATGGCCCAGCCCTACTGTTCCTCTATAACACTGGCATCAGGTTTTTAATTTTTCTCTGCTGCAGTGACTGCATCAGACTGCTATGTACGCTTGTGGCTGCCCTCTGCTTCACCTGGAAAGCTTCGGACCAAAACCATCAGGAATTCTGACAACCCTGTCTGGAATGAGACTTTCTACTTTAGGATCCAGAGAGAAGTTGAGGTAGTAAAAAAATAGAAATTTCATCATTTTGAATAGCTGTGAATCCTCAGTTGACACCATGTTTATCAGCTGTGCTAAATAACTTAAGAAAATGCTTGCTTAACAGGCTGGTTAGCACAGAACAGTAGACATTAGAAGTATTGTTTTTCTTGGCTGTTTACAGACATTGGTGATATAAATGCCTATATCTAAGCTAGTCCAGACTCCCTTTGTCATCACCTGAGTGAAATAAGCACTGTTGTAGCAGACTTCTTTGCTATTTTGGCATGGCTAACTTTAAGAGAGCTTTCCCTCTACTGGTTCTAAGGGAAAAGTAGAGAAGTTACTGTGGTGTCGACAATGAATTTAATCCTTCCCTAAATTCTGGAGTCTGGAGAACTTTGGGAAAGAAGAAACTAAGTGTGTTGTTTGGGTGGGTTATCAGTGTGGTGCAGAGCACTGGCATATTTTCTGTCTTGGGAGAGTGGGAACCCTCTTTTATAGATAGTTGTTTTCAATTTCACAAGTGTCCCAAGACTGGGTTTAATAATGTTCTGCATGAGCAGACTCCTGAAGGAAGAGACATGCTTCTCTGTTCTTACTGCTCTGCTAGTGAAACAGCTGCAAAAATCTGTAATAATTTTTTTTGTTTCTGCCTAACATAAGCTCAATAAGTGTTCTTATTTATTTTTTTCTACCACCAGAACATTTTAGAATTGGCAGTGTGTGATGAAGATCCACTCACCAAAGATGACATGCAGTTCACAGTTCTTTTTAATGTTGCTAGAATCAGACCTGGGGAGACAATCCGTGAGACATTTGCCTTGAAATCAGAGGTAATGGCTGAAAACAGAGGGAGAGATTGACAAGACCTCATTGTGCACATTGTCTTCCATGTTAACTAGGGTTTGGATCTTCATGAACAGGTAGCCTTATATATCATTATCAACACCTCATCAAAACAGATACAATTTTGCTGTATTTTTGTGACTTCATGAATCTCATTTTACAAATTCAGAAAATGAAGCAGCTTCTCTCTCATGCTCTATGAGGGCAAAATATTTTAACAGGAAGCATCCATAAATAATAGTTTTTGTCCTTTATAATCCAAATAAATATTTCTTACCTTTCATCTCTATTCCGCTTTTGCTGTGCTTAGGGGACATTTCCTCTTAAATGGCAACTTATTTATTAAAAACCTGAAGACAATTCCCTCATCACTTGAATTGAATGATTCTTTCAGATGTTTTTCCCTGTTGGTGTTCATGCTGGGTTTCCTTCCAGGTGATTCAGATTTCTCTAGCCCATAGTCTGTCCTGCTAACATCTTTGGTATCTAATTAAGGAGCCCATGAAAGAGAGTTGTCCAGTAAACAAAGCCAGGATAGGTCTGTGACAACTCCTGGGCTTGTCTGGGCTGTGGCTGAGGTGTTGCTACACACTCGTTACAGGAAGGAGACAGTCCATAGAAACAGCTACTTCCCACATGCTGAAAGCTGTTAACATGGGTTTTCCTTGTGTCCCTGCCAGCTGGTGCTGGGCACTTCTTAGCCCGTGGGTGAGTCACTGGGAAATACAATGATTCAATAACCACTTCAGTCACTTGCCCAATTCATTTCTTCTGGATTCAGTTCAAATGTGATTTAAATGGTTTGTATGTGGAAATGTCTCTGGTTTTAGTCACAATTGTTGCTGGGCTTCAATGCCTTTCCCCCGTGCACACTATCTTGCAGAAAGCCATTGTATTTCCTTTTCAATCAAGCTCTCCCTCTCTGATTGTATCTTTGGAAATATGTGTAATTCTACCTATCACACAATGGGAGATAATTAATCTTATGTGCCTTTCACAAGTCTGTGGTTTCTGTTGCAATTTCAGCTTTGGAAAGACACAACACAAAACTTTTTTTGGTGTCATTAGCAGAATTGTCAACGCTTAAAGTGTTTTTTAAGTGTGTCTGTGCTGCCAAATTCTTTCAGCCTCCAATAATATGTATTTATTTTACCTTTTACTTTTTAGACAGAGAGATGCTCTAAGAAATGGGAAAGTTTGGAAGTGGAATTCTGGATGGAAAGAATGTGAGTAAAATTCCAAAGTTAAAAGGTATAGATCTGCTAGAGAGTAATAATATCTCAGAGGATGAGAAACTTCTTCAAGCTCTTTGTCCCAGCAGTGAACCTAAATTACAGTTTCAAACTTTTTTTTTTTTTAACCTTCTCTAGCTAGTTACACCTTTCAGTATATTTCATGCAAATCCTAAACTTCTGTTGAACATGTTATCTAGATCCTGGAAATGTAGTAAAATTGTCCCAATGTGATAACTTCTACACAAGATACATGTGAAATTAGAGTGCTCTTCAAATTGTTGATAGTAATTGAACAATGCCTAGAACACTACGGAATTTCTCAGAGACCATAAAACCTGTCTTGTATTATTATAATAATATATATATGGAGTTATGTAGACAGTAGAAAATTCATCCATTAGGCAATAGCTTAGTTAAACTGAAAAAACATAACAATCAACAAATAATGAAAATAAGACCATCCCCCTCAAAGTAGTAATCAGCATTGTCTGGAGGAGAAAAAGTCACAAAAGACAAACTTTATCTGTCTTTTAAATCCTATCACAGGTTTGGTTGAAGAAAACCCCCTGAACTACACATTCTGGAATATTTGAGCTTAGCATTAGCAAAAAAAAAAGTAATCTGTAAATAAGACTTCCTATTCTTAAACGTGGAGAAACTGCAGAAGAAAATCACTCGTGTTCTTGGTTAATTTCTCCCACAGTGAAACTCAAGGAAATGGATTTAATTTATGTGTGAGAGGTACCTTAAGAGATAGTATCATGTATGAGGATGGTACTCATCTCCTGAAAATGTGGAAGCAGTCACAGCCAGATGTATAAAAAGGTCAGAATGGGAAGCAGCACTTGGGAACTGGATTCAGACTAGAAATAAGAGGAACATCTGTCACCATTCAAGTTATAAGGCATGTGGGGGATGTCCATCCTTGGAAATCAAACCTAGTTGTTTAAATACATTTTACAGCTGAAATAGAAGTTTTAAGGCTGGAAATGGTATTTGGTAAACTCCCCTGGACATACAAAGGTTTTGTACCACATAACTTCAATGGTCCTTGCAGATATATGGAAGCATTTATGAATGTGTGTAACACAGGGGTGTTGGAATATTTGCCTTAGTGAAAGATGCTGTTAGTAGACTCTACAGATTACTCATATTATTAAATAACCACATCCATTCAGTGACAGACCAAGGTCTTACAAGGTAAAATATCTGGGACAAAGACTTTTTGTTGCTTACCTCTGTGTTTTGCAGTCATACATATATAACTAATTCTTATTTGCCGTTCATTTGTGATCAGCCATAAATTATAATATGGGCTAGTCAGAAATGTCTTTCCTAATAAATGTTTGCAGAACACCTTAATATTAGTCTTTGCTTTCCCCAAGTCATGTGGTCATTTGTTAATAGCAGGACATGATTTCACATATACCAATATGCCTTTGTTCTGCTGTAACTTAGCACATAGTTTTAAGCATTAGTATTTTTATGGGCTTTCCTATCTTTCTTTTTGTTTGGCTGCTATATTTTGGTTCACATGCTTAGCAGGGTATAATGTATTTTACCTTATTAGAAAACAAATCGTGTTAACATAACTATATTCAATTTTAAGCAGAAAAGATCATAAAACTGCTGTTTAAAAAATTAAACAAAACACAACAAAAATCAGATACTAACACAGCTTTTTTTGTTTGTTGTTTGTTTTTATCTTTTCAGTGCTGGCCCTCCAGAGCGTCTCATTACCAATGATGTCCTAGTGGTAAGTTTCACATGAGAATTTATCTTGGAGTGACTTCTGCTTCATTTTGATCGTCTCCTCTTTCCTGCATTATCTAGAGAGAACACAAACTACCATGATAGTTAGGAGCATGGTGTGCATTTGAAGGCCAGAGATATGGGACATTTCCCTGTTGTTACAGCTCAGCTGTTGCCCTCTCCATACAAAAGCAGAAGCTGTGTTTCTTGAAGTCCTCAGCTATTACAGATGTCAGTATGTTGCCCAGCTGTGGTTTGTTAATGTTGCAGAACCCTGTATTTGTTGGTGTTCAAAGTGAGAACTGTGTTTCATGTAACACAGTATGGCACTTGGCAGGAAAAACAAAGATTATAAAAGGTCTGCAGAAGACAATAGTAGGTATTCAGTGTGCTTATGACTGGGAGGGTACCCAATGTAACAGCTTTTTGGGAAATGAGTTTTTAAACAAAGAGTTATTTTAGTAATTGAAACATAGAGAGCCCTGTTTTGGTATTAGTCAACATGTGGTACAGTACCTGTCTCCTCAGGCTGGCCCAGAAGCTAAGGAGTACCAAATACTTCTTGCCAGCTTCTCCAAGCCTGTGCATGGTTCCCAGATGCTAACCCTTGATACCCCTGAGGCAAAGTAACACATATTCTATTCTTTCCCCCTCATTTTCTGTGTGAGGCATAAGAGTTGCAATGATTGGCATGCATTGTTCCTGAAATGACTTGGAAAAGTGTCCTGGCACGAGTTATTAAAGGTGAACTGGAGTGACTCAGCTGGAGGGTAGGGTGGAATAAATCCATGATTTCCCTACATCAGGGCCAGTAAGAAGATGCTTTGTAGACTGATCACTGCCACAATACACAGAAACTCATCATCAGGTGTTTTCCCCCACCCTTCCTAAATAATTACTAGATCTATGTGTTTGGGCACTTGAGTGTTGTACAGAATTTCCTGATTTTGGGATAATTTGAATAGGTTAACAATCTCTGACAATGCACCGCTGTATTGACACTCTGAAGCAGTGCAGTTTGGGCTACTGTCCTGGAATAATGAGCTCTGAATTTTCTCTTGGGTTGCTCCCAGCACTGAGACCAGTTTTCTCTGTATGATAGGTAGTGGTTGTCTGCATGGTGTTTCATTATTTGCAGCAGATGTGGCATTTGCTGTCTTCACCCTTTTCCATTCCTGCCTTTTACAGTCCCGTGAGGTTTGCTGCTTGGAAGTGCATGTGGACATTAATGAAAGCAGGAAATACTTGAAAGGTATGATAATTTCTCTGTGAACTGAGGACATGACCACACCAACCCTATTATAGTCATTCAGACCCAGATGGAGGCATTTTAGAGTACAGAGACAATTAAGAACATTCTTAATTATATGTAGATAATGATATATGATCTAAATAATAAAATGTAATGTAATGAAATGCCCTGAACTGCTCTGAGCTGATCTCTGTGTCTTTTCCTTGAACCTACCAAGTTTGAACACCAAGTGGAAGTAAGAGAGGGTGCTGACTCTGGGAGCACTCCAAGCTATGGGGTGAAGGCAGGAATACCGGGTCCAGTGCTGTAGGAGACTGGCCAGCTTACAGAGGAGCTACCACAGAAAATTACTCCAGCAGAAAGCTTGCCAACTTCATTAGCTATTTTACCTGAACAGCAGTATTATTCTCTAAACAAATCTGTTTTTCCTAGAGGGTAAAAATCTTGTGCTTACGGTGCCTGCATCTCATGAGAGAACACAGAAGACGACAGAGGACACCGATGCTTTCTACTTCCATTGTGTGAAGGCCTGGGAGCCAGTTCTGAAAGTCAGGCTGCAGGTAATGGGCACTCTGCAGTGCTGCTGTTCATGCTGCTTGCTTGTTTCCAATGTGACCAAACCAGCAAACAACTGCATTGTTTCTGTTCTGTGGATACAACCCATGCTTTTTGTTTTGTGCAGAAAGTTTCTGACAAGGAAGATGACAACAGCAATTTAAGTGACACCTTGACGGTACCACTGAAATTTCTCCCTGTTGGACACAAAGTGAAAGTAACCCTTCCTGTAAGACATGTAAGTGTTTCATAATTTATATGATCTTCTGGAGAAAAGAGTAGAATGACCCTCACTATTGAAAATAAAACAACCAAAACCAACAAACCAGGTAGTAAATCTGAGTGAGAATTTTGGGCAAATACAGGTTTTCTGTGAAAAAGATTAATTTTCTCAAAGAAATATGAATTCTCTGACAATAAAATCAGTGACTGGGGATTCAACCTGGCAAGTTTGAGATGCATTTCGGACCAAACTCTGCAGTACTTTAACAGCTAAAGGAGAACATTCAATACCCTTGCAAGGTTTTGGGATGCCTCTTTGCTCTTTATGAAGCCTGGGTGCTAGCTCAGTCTGTATACCTAAACTTTAGATGGCTAAAGTTAGATATGCTGAATTATGCCCTCAGGAAACAGTGCTGTCACATTCTTACAAGTGTGCAGTCATGATGGTAACTGGTGGAGAGATACAACTCTTAAGTTGCTTTAAAGGTAGTAGTAATGCTGTGTGGACAAATGGACTTGATGATCCTTGAGGGTCCCTTTCAACCAAGAATATTATGTGATCTCTGAATCTGTTAAATACAGCCAGACATCTTTTTCCATATCTTGAAAATGAGAGGCAAAAATAGGAGGAGAAGAATTTCTTAGCAGCCTTTCCCATAAAGAGAAGGGAGAATGAATGTTTGTTTTGCCCCCAGTGATTCCCCACCTCTCTTTTTGGACTCTCTTTTACCTCCAGCTTTTTCGAAGGGTGTGGTGACTTGTATTTCCTCTTCTATCGCTATCTTAATCTTCATCCTCAGGAATGAACCTTCAGTGCAGGTTTTACTGGGTGGCAGTAAATGCAAGCAGAGCTTTGGGGGCAGAGGGTGGCAATGTGACACTGCTGCTGGCTTAGGCTGTTTTGTGGATGAATATTCATAGTGGGGAAGAAATCCTGGTTCACAGCCCATTCATTCAGCTACTTCAACCTTTCCTGCCTCTTTTACTTCTATGTAGAATATGTTTGGTGTTAAGTTGCTTTCTGTCGCTTTTCTGCTACTGTTAAAAATAATCAAAAAACATATGCAGGCTGGTAGTGGTGGGACATTCCAGGAGGCACCAAAAATCTGGATTCAAAACTTTTCTTTTTCCCACTCATTCATATTCCTGCTCTCATCTCTTTGTTTACAGAATGTGCCACTACAGTTGTACCTCCAACTAAATGATTGGTAAGAGGACTGGTTTGGTTTTTTTTCTCTCATTTTTATTGTTCTTTGAACTGTGAAATCTAGAACAGAGTGTCCTTTGTTTAGATATAAGGAATGCACAAGACTAGGGGCAAAATATGACAATAGTTAAGTCACCATTAAAGAGTCACCACAACAGATCAAAGCTAAATGTCCTTGGGGCAAAGGAGTCCCACAAAGATGCAAGAAAATCTAGGAGAGTTTCAAGCGGTGAGGAACTTAGTCACTGAGTGTCCTTTGCATCAAAGAACCAAAGACTAAGACTGGAGGCTTCTTCAAAAAGGGTACAGAGAGAAGGCAGATAGAAAAGGGAATTTGAAATAGCACCAGAGTCCATGCATTACCCCAAAGATGCACATACTCTTAAGAAAACAGGCTTGTAGCTTTGGTTATACCAATAGAAAGAAGTATTAACTAGGGAAGAGAAAATTTTGTATTGTAAAATAATGTGTCAGACGAGAAACAAACAAAAATTATTCAAATATCTTTTTCAATTTACAGTTCCTGTATAAATCTGCAGCACAAATCCCCATGAAAGACTTTGTTAGGTTTAAGTAACCCTTTTTTCAGAGATCATATGATGCAGAAATAGAAACGATTCAGCTTACAAAGCTACTGAAAGTCACAGAAGCCCTTCTTTGTTTTTCATATTTATTATCCTTAGCTGTTGGTAAGCCTTACACTGAAACAATAAAGAGACCATGTAGAAGCAAAGCAGTTCATTTATTTGCAAATGAAAGGTGAATTTTTGTATAAATCTGAACAAAGAATCAGGATTTTTTTATTA
Organism: Rhipidura dahli; assembly: GCA_013399225.1. Lineage (NCBI taxonomy): Eukaryota > Metazoa > Chordata > Aves > Passeriformes > Rhipiduridae > Rhipidura > Rhipidura dahli. The sequence continues at coordinate 119,800 of VXAC01002584.1, read as the reverse complement.
ATTAATTAGATTGCAGTTGCTGAAAATAGATCCATGTACATTTTAAACACCAACCCTGTGCCTCTGGTTTTATTTATGTTTCAGCACAGAAAGACTTGATGTGCGCTTAGGGTATGGTCTGTGCCAAGAAGAGCAAGAGTTCTTGCATAAGAGAAGGAGAGTTGTTGCCAGTGCCCTGAAAAGGGTTCTTCATCTGGAAAGAGATCTACATGGACATGAGGTCTGTGCACGGGAATCCAGGCATGGGATGTGGGTCTATTGAATGAGGATTGGCACAACTCTCCTCCAAATTTCTATAGTTTTTGTATGTAGATTACAAACCCATTGATCTGACTGGCAGCAGAACAGAAGCTCTCAGTGTGACATATCCCATACTCCTGTACAATTTCAGCTCAGCAGTTCATGCCTTCATTCTTTTCAATGGGCCAAATTACCAAGGATATAATACACCACTCTTCAAAGACAATTTCCAACAGTATGGTGCTGTGAGTCAGCAAGATCTGAGGCATTGTGTTGGATACAGCCTGGTCAGGCAACCCAAACCAATAGGAAAACATGAGTATTGGAAATTTACCTTGTATAGACATTTATTAAATCACTGTAATGTCACTTCTTTAGGCTTACTTCTTTTCCTTCATTTTCAGAACCCTTCTTAGAAAAAGTAAGAATTATTTGTGGTGAAGAAAGAACACTAGAACATTTTATAACAAGCTGAAGTATGTTTTGTTGCCAAGATCCAGGGTGAATTTTTAAGGAAAAACTTGCTTTCTTGCTGAAATTATATTTGTTGAATGAATGCTGTCCAAAGAATCAGCAGAGTTCAAAGAACTTCCTTGATCCATTTTAATTGCATTTATAACAATTTGTTGTTGTTTATAATAAAATAATATTATTATCTATTTTAAAGCAGTGCAATTCCAATTATAAAGATCAAAAATAGGAAAGAAGGTAAAAATGACTGCATATTCAAACTCATCCAAGCCTTGGGGTTAGGAGTCTCTGGAGGTTAATTTAAGTAAGGTATTGGTAAAGATTGGCTAACTGGTGATTTAATTTCATTGTCCTCCATTGAATCTACTGAAGAAATTCTGAGACTTGTAATTGGACTTTTCCAAGTAGCAAGAGAGTAACTTTCTGAGGATAATACTTGTGTCTTGAACAGGTCCCAGTAATAGCTGTTATGGCAACAGGTGGAGGTCTCAGAGCAATGTCAGCTATGTTTGGCCACCTCCTAGCTCTTCAGAAGCTGAATCTGCTGGACTGTGTCACCTATCTCACCGGGGCTTCTGGCTCAACATGGTGTGTATGGAAAATGAGACTGGATTTGGAATGATTGTTACTACTTTTCCACACAGTGAGAGATTCATCTCTTTCAAAGGCTTACACTGTTAACAAGTTAACATAATTCCCTTGTGAAGCTCTTACTGTTGGCTCTCAATTAGTTTTAGCCAACTCAATTAGTTGGCTCTCTTCAGTTTAAGCTTACTGATTCTCTTTCATTGATTAAAGTGATTGTGTAAGTGTATCAATTTTCCAAAATCATCTAAATAACAGGGTGATTTTCTAACATTTCTGCTCCTCAGGACCTTAGCAGACCTGTATGAGCATGCTGACTGGTCACAGAAGTCTCTGGAGGGGCCACTTAAGGCAGTAAAAGAACAAGTGACAAAATGCAAACTCAACCTCATGTCTATAGACCATCTGAAGTATTACCACAAGGAACTTGCTGAAAGGGCAAAAGCAGGACATGTGTCATCTTTTACAACTCTGTGGTCGCTTGTTCAGGAGATGTTCTTACATGAGCGGGTAGGTACATGGTCCTGCCACACTTCTGGGTTACAGCCACTTACTTTCTTCAGAGCTTTACTCTTTGAGGATGTGATGTAGTGTGTGTAACAAATCCAGAGAGACTGAGCCATCCTGGTGTGGTTTGTAAACTATGACAGAGGATCTTGTAGCCAGGATTTTCCAGAGTAGATAATAATTTGAAGGTACCTCTGCCCTAGAGTGCCCAACAGCTAGTAACTTCAGTAGGCAAACTTCCAGAAAGAACTGAGGAATTCCCACCCTCCATCCTCCCTGAAAAGTCTGTTTCTAGTTTGACATTTAAAAGTTAGAGTAATCTGTCCTCATGTGAATATTAATCTCAGCCTTAGTAAAGCTCTGTGGGATGCAGGCCGTCCAGGCACTTGGATGTTCCAATGAAGAAGTTACTAAGTATCCACAGAGCAACCAGGAAGGAAAATGCAGGAACACGAAGGAAAAGGTCTCTTACAAAAATGTGACTTACAGATTCCTCTGTGCTGTAAAATATCTGATGTCAGTCTTTACTTGAGTAGACTGTGCCAGTGTTATGCTCTTACAGGGGTTTACTGTGATTTTTTTTATCTCACTGATTAGCCAAGGAAGTACAAACTCACAGACCAGCACAAGGCATTGCAGCATGGACAAAACCCACTGCCTTTCTATGCAGTCCTCAATGTGAAAGAGGAGAAGTTTGGTACTTTCAAATTTAGAGGTAAGTATTCTGGAGTTTCTTCTGATTCTGGGTATGACTTGAAAAGAATTTGGAGGGAGGTGTGTATGTTTGGAGAAAGAAAGGGGAATACATCTGTTGCTTGTCCTGGCTCTATTGCTTGCGCTGTCTCAGTTGTTGCCCTGACTCAGTATTCATCTTTTTTGCAAACTGTTGGGTGTTTGTTAGAAGGAACATATCTGCTGGAAAACTTCCTCAGCCATAAACAGGACATTAATTAAAAATCTGGGGTGAAGTCCTACTTTTGCCACAGACATTGCGAGTGTGGGCAAACCATCTGATCTTCTTCTGCCATGCCTATAAAATAGCTTTGACACTTCCTTAGTTTCTAGGGGTGCTGTGAAATGTAATTATCACTTCCTAAATACTACATTGATGAGGATATGAAAATGGAGTGGACTATGATTGCTGTGATGGGTGTGATATGCCATCCTTTGAATGGACACAGGCCACATTCAACAGAAGGTATTAGAAGCAGCAGATACTGGAAAGAAAAGCAATTAATCCTTACGTTTGGTTAGGTTTATAGCTACTGTTCTGCTGCAATGCCTGTGCAGGACAGCTTAAGCCAGGAAACCACACATCCATGGCACACCATGATAATTTCCAGTGTGATGTTGATGTGTCTTCAGGCTGCTTTGTGGTATCTTGTAGCCTGGCAGTTTTGGGTTAGTAGAGCTCTCATTCCAGTCACTCCTTGCTATTCACATCACTCTTGCATGTAGTAGAATTGATGCTCTTGATTTAGAGAGGCAAGTGCGATCCCAGAATCTTTATATAGAAATATATATCTGAGCATTTGAACCTAATGTTAGGCTTTTTCTGAGTTGAAAAAGCTAGTTCCTTTTGGTTGCAAATAGTCTCTCAGTTTGTATGGAAGTAGCAGCTTGCAGTACAGAGGTACAGACAGTACAAAGCTGCTGAGACAAGCAAGATCCTTGGAGCTTGTGGATAGCTTTATCCACATGGGAAGGTTTTGGGGTTTTATTTTTATTGCAGCAAACATGCCACATGTCAATTCTTTTGTAGAGTGGGCAGATTTCTCTCCTTATGAAGTGGCCATACCCAAATACGGAGCCTCCATTCCTTCAGAATATTTTGACAGTGAGTTCTTCATGGGAAGGCGAGTGAAGAAGCTGCCAGAATCTCGGATCTGCTATCTGGAAGGTGACATAGCAGTGCAATACAGTTAATCACAGCATTGTAGAAAGCTTGGTATTTGCTAGCCACAGGCACAACACTCCTTGCCAGCAGGTTGGCTTTAGATCTTTATTCAATGGGCTTTTTGCCCCTTTTGTACACTTCTGCTCTTTGTATATCTTCTTTCCTCCTGTTGTCCCTTTTCACCTGGGTAGATTTGGGAAAATTGCATCATGGTTCCTGTTCCATTTTCTAAACCAAACAAGATGGTGGAAGAGGCAAGTTGAGGAAATCATAAGTGTTCCTTCCCTGACCAGTCTCTAACTCTTCAACTTCATAAACTATATTTCTAGACAACACATTACTGGGGTAGAACTGGAAGGAGCTGAGAATAAAATATATCATCTGGGACAGCCCACAAAGGCAGGAGCCACCTGAGCTTTGTGGGTTGAGGATGGTGTCACTAATCTTCTCTGCCTATAAGGATGAAGGAAGTCCTTTTGACCTCCAGCAACTACTTTGACTGGCCATTTTTCCACCAAAGCTGAAGAAAAGGGAAAAAGCAGCTAGTCAGAGGCACCCATCAGACAGATTTAAAATCCTTTGAAGTGTTTTAGTTTTGAAACCAAAAACAAGGGTAGAGGAGAAAAAAGCCATATTTCTCTTACTGTGGAGTCTGCTGGAGATTCAGTTTGTTCCTCATATGAGAACCTGGCATAGAGCTTAATGAGAAAGGATAGTTCTTTCTTTTCCAAAAGCAGACTCACATATGGAGCCAATTGTATTTTGAACCTGAACCAGCTGCACTCCACAGGAAAAAAAAAATGCCTGGAAGGAAGAAATGAGTCTTAGGTCAATTTAAATAATAAATCAGTTTAAAGAAGGCCTTTATGTTTACATGGCTTCACCATGCTTTCAAAGCCTACTTTCTCTCACAGGTACACAGGAAACTTTCTACAACATCATTTGGGTGACTGATACCTCCTATTTTGTTACTCTGTACTATGCAGTGAATGTTCTGCGTGTAGTTACCTCCTGAGAAAGAGCACTGAAGTGCTGACACCACTAAGATTGAACTCTGAGAACTGCTATTTAAACTGTATCATGGTGGGGTCAGGTTGGGTGGACTAATTATGTGTAGCATGGATATTTGTAATAGTCATTGGTTAATGTGGTAGAGCAGTACTTTTCCCATGTGGTTTGACTTGCAGGTCTTTGGACAAACATCTTTACTAGGAATTTGCTGGATGGCTTGTACTGGTCCTCAAATTCAAATGAATTCTGGGAACGATGGTCCCAAGATATGGTAGATATAGGTAAGAGTTTCTAAAGTGTTGCCTCACTGTGGATCTTCCAGCATGATTTTAATCTGTATCAGAATGATTGCTATGTCCTCTTTTCTCTTCTCTCTTTTCCCCAGAGACATGCTTCATGTCAGTACAAATGTTTGTCATTTAAAATTTCCTCATGGTCTGTTAAATGACTCTGCCCACGACTGCAAACGAGAAGGGTGGCTTTTACTTGTGGGCAAAAGTACAAAACCAGTATGTCATTTGAAAGAGTAAAGCACAAAAGCTGTGCCTGCTTTAAAGAAAACCATGGGTCTCCTTTTTTAAATGACATGGGTCATGTGCATGTTTTCCATCAGCCTGCAAGAAACAGGGATGGGAGGGACCCACAGGAAGACAACAAGGGCAGCTAGCCAGCAAAGGTGTCTGGCAAAGCAGATTGCTGATGGCTTTTTTTCTGTATTTTATGGTTTCTTCTCTATTTCAGAAAAACATTCTCCTGAGGAAGATGTTACTGTCATTGAGCCTCCATCTTGCTTGTCAGGAAAGTTGTATGAAATGTTTCAGGACATTATGACCAAGCGTCCACTACTGGGACAGTCTCATAATTTCCTGAGAGGCTTAGAGTTTCATAAGGATTATATCCATCAGAAAAAATTTATTGAATGGAAAGGTAACTGCAACAAAGAGTTAGCTGCACTGTGCAGGTAACATCTCAGATTTTTTTTTTTAGACTTTGGAAAACTCATATTTGTTTTGGTGTTTGGAAATCAGTTGAGTTGGACCTATGTTCATGGTGTCTGTTTCTTTAGGGTAACAGGTTTAAATGAACTAGTCCATGGAGTGCTCTTTCATTTCCAGATGCCTGTAATTTGTGTCAAGAAATGCTTTTCTATGGGAAGTTTATCACCCTGCATAGGTACTGTTGTCAAAAGACTCAGGAAGGGCAGAATCTTTTGAGGTCAAGAAGCAGAGGTGACACCAGAAGCATAAAATAGCAGGTTATTGTGTGGATCAGATGAAGGAAAGGGCTAGTTGCAAGCATGTGGTTGCCCATATGTCTGGTATTTCAGTCTGATGAATTATCCATCCAGAGACCTCTCTTTAACCCCTCAGAAACAGAAATACCAAAATCCAAGTACAGAAAGTTAAAGTCACATCAGTTTACACTATGTTAAACAACAGACCCATAGACTTGATGTGTAAATTGAACAGTCATTTTCTATGGCCTGTGCTCCGTAGGCAGGCAAAGTAAACACCCATGATAGTTTAACCCCCAAACCTAAGAAACAATCTGTGGAATGATAGCAGGATGATGAAGCTGAAGTTTTTCTGCCTCAGAAGCCTTCTAGCATCTTCATTTATTCTGTGAACAGGTAGCAATGTGGGAGGACTCCACATTATGGAGGTTAATCTGACTTCAGCAAGAAGGCCTGTGTTCTCTGCCTTCTCTGAGCCCCTCTCTTTGGCAAGCTGTCTTTTCTCTCCCATTTTATGCAAGTTGCAGTGTGCTTTGTCCCTCTCCATCCTTGCTACACAGTTTGCTGACAATTGTGAGAGATGGTGGTGCTTTTTTGTGGATTAAGGCAGAGCCTATAGTGTGCTGTCTTCTTTTAAACTGTTCAGTAAGCAAAAAGTCTGTGTACTAAAATGGTCTGCTCTAAGAAAACAAACGAAAGAAGGAGAAAAAACAAGCAGCATAAGAAGGGCGGGTGAGAGAAGGAGCAAGCAAGTTGCTTCAGAAGGTGGATGAAGGATTGTCAGTCAGTAAATGTTAAAAAACATAACTGTCCTTGCATTTACTGACTATCAATTTTGTAAAAACAAATGGGTAGAAGGAGATTTCAAGGAGGATTTTCAAGAAGTGAGCACAAGAGCACTAATGACTATCTCAGGGTAGATAGTCTACAAATTAAAATATGTGGAAAGCATGAAATCCAGAGTGGGAAAAGGGAAACTGGAAGTCTGGAGTGGGAAAAATTAGCAGGTTTTCTATCTTCTTTTGGCTGCCTGCAAAAGACAAAGTGAAATCCAGGAGTGGATCCATCTTTAGGAGCAAGAGGAGATGTCAGGTCTGTGAACAGAAATTACAGTCTTGTGGTAGATGAAGTCTTGAGAATAGAGCTGTGTTTTAAAGGCTTCCCTGCAGCTCAGGTTATCTGACATTAAAACAAGACATTCAATGCCTAATTTTCCTGATGAGAAATTGAACTAATAGTCTGGAGTTAGTGTCATGTGTTTACAGTAGAATTCATGCTTTCAAGGGTGTTTCTGAGACAGGATTTTTTTAAAGTCTCTATTAGGGTGTGGGATGGAAGAAGGGATTCTCACAAGAAAATGTCTACTTCCAGTTCACATATACAGAATGTATGAATGAATAAATGCTGCAAAGTTCCACCTCTGTGATAAGACAACAGGGGTAATGGAATTTAATCTAAAAATGTGCACTGGGACAAGTAAAACTAAAAAGTTTGCTCTGTTTCTTCTGTGAGGGACTGCAAGCAAATGTCTCTTATTACAGTTGAATCTGTGAATTCTCAGCAGCCTTGAATGCTAAAATAAGCACATTTTGTAAAGATTTGACAGTGAGGGAATGGAAAAATTAGGAATTATTAGTTCAAGCTGGCGTGAAACATTGCAGGCTATGGAACAAGCTAGAATTACTCTGCATGGTTTAAATCAACACTACAGAATGAGGCCAAGGAAGCAGAGCGATTGAATGAATTGAAATGCTGGAACTTACCAGCAATATTTCTGTGATCAACAGTTTCTTAAAATGCCTAAACACAATGATTCAAGGCTCAGGTATTCTGCTCTGGGCTTTGCTATCTCATTTTGTGAACTTGAGGAACACTCTTAAACCGCTGCTTTGATATTTAAAACCATGGCAAGATGTTCCCTGTTCCACAGAACCGAAAGCGTACTGAAGGAACAACAGAGGACTTGCTGTCTACAGGGCAAGCTGGTGAGGTTGCTAGCAGAGAAGTAAGAGTCTAGCTGTCAGAAAGTGGCTTTAGATTTCAACTTACCAGTTGGTGTAATCCCCTTTTGGCATTAATGTGAGGTTTAATTAATTCAAGCAGTATTTTAAGCTGTTGGTAGGCGATGTTGTTTGCATGATGTGGTATTTTTTTTACAGCATGGCTAAGATAGTTTATATGATCACTGAAAGCGAGTTGAAGTCAGACTTTTCAACCCGAGAGAGGAGTCTAACCCTGAGAAGGCAAAAGCAAAAAAAGGGCAATGCAAAAGTGCAATGATGTATTGCATTTGTTAGGTGTGTTGCTACACTGTGAAATTGTTTTTGTTGTTTGCATTTTTCCCAGTTCTTAGGGGGAAAAAAATCTGTTGAAGTCTGTTTTCTGTGAGAAATGACCCCCCAGAGCAGCTGTGAGGTCAGTGGAGTCTGTGTCTCACCTGTCCTCTGTCTGGCTGCCCCACAGTCTGCCTTTGTGAGTGTGCCTGGGAGAGTGTGGAAACAGGCCAGGTGTGCCCAGATGTGCAGTTTGAAGGGCATGCGGCTGGGGCTGTCTTTGTGGGCTCACGTTGTGGAGGGAGGTGGCCCTGGTCTTGAGGGTAACCAAGGAGCTGCCCTTAGCATGTAGCACAGACAGAATTACTCACTCCTCCTTTCCTAGCAATGCACCACTAACTATATTCAAAATGTTTTTTCAGACACTGTGCTGGACGGTTTCCCTAACACTCTGACACCACTGCAGAAATATCTTTGTCTGATAGATGTTGGCTATTTCATCAACACCAGTGGTGCAGCACTTTTCAAGCCAGAGAGGAATGTAGATGTCATTATATCCCTTGATTATGGTTTGGGGCATGTGTTCAAGGTGAGAAGATTAACCTACGCTGCTCCTTGCAGAGTAAAACTCTTCTTGTCTTACTAAAACTTTTAAGTAAGTGGCTGTCTAAATCTTAATCACATATCACCATACCTTGAAGGAAGAAAGAAGCTTCCCTCAAGAATGGAACTGTAGAAACTGTTAGGCTCTTTTCTGTGTAGGGGATTACAGCATGTACTTCCTAGAATCCTCAGGGAATTGCAGTAACAATTGTTTGCTGGATATGTGCCCGTGAACTCTCCTGGGCTGTCATGATGAATTCTGAGTGTGACTTTGGGTCATTCACTTGGGCTTGTAAAAAGCATTATAGGGTGATAAGAGGCATTGTCTGATTTGTGTTGAGTGGTGGTCAAAAGTAACATTGCACTGTGGCTACTTTAGACTACACAATAATTTCATAGTATTTCTAGGGAATGAGTTAAGATGCCTTAGTATTCCCAGGATACCTGACTAACCCTGATTTTTAGAGCTTTAACTCCATGACTTTCTGTGTCCACAGCAATTAGAGATGACATACAAATATTGCAAGATACAAAATATCCCATTCCCCAAAGTGGAGCTAAGTCCAGAAGAAGAGAAGAACCCAAAGGAATGTTACATATTTGCAGATGCAGAGGACCCCAGAGCACCCATAGTAATCCATTTTCCCCTGGTGAATGACACCTTTAAGGAATTCAAGGAGCCAGGTAAATGCAGTCAACAAAACGATGCTCTGTGTTCTACCCCTGGTATGTGTCATGTGTCCACTGATAGCAGGCAGAAGAGCAACCTCCATACTCTTGCTGGTTGTTCTCCCCTTGAAAAGCATGGAGGACACAGTCCTGGGCAGCTCAGTGCCACACAGCCCCCTCCAGCCCTGCCTGTGACAGATGGCACTTGTCACTGTCCCTTGCAGCAGAGCTGCAGGTCTTCCTCACTTGTGCCTGATGCCATGTCCTGCCAAGAGAGATGTGCAGGGTGCTGGAGCTCTTCTGGCACTGGAAAGAGGGAGAGTAAAGGAAGGCCCAGGGAGCAGGGGAGATAAGGGCCTCCTGAAGGACCTGCTGGTGGGCTGGAAAGCAGCAGCAGCAGCAGGAGCTGGTCCTTGGGCCAGTTCAGCCCCACTGAACTGGGTGGCTCTGCACCTTTGCCTTCCCCAGGCAGGCTGCCTGTGGTGGAGAGGAGGGGTGGAGGGAATCTCCTTCCCAGGCCCTGAGGGACGGCAGGCTTGGGCACAGGGACCTGGGCAGTGAAAGCACATGTGGCTGTGGTGGGAGAGGCTTCATCTGGTGCTTGGTGGGAGCTGGGGCAGAGCAGAGAGATGTGGGGCCAGCCTGGGATGTACAGTTATCTCTGCTCAAGCACCTGGGGTGAGCTCCTTCCAGCTTTACCTAAAATTCTGTTGTGGCCCTGAGTGGAACCAGAGCAAAATGGAAGTCACTGAAGGGAGCATTTGGGAAGGGTAGGAATAGCAGCAAAAAGTAAAAGTATTTTCTGCTCTGATGTTCAGTGATGCTCAGTGAATATGTACAGTAAGAGCTAAATCAAGAAAATCACATTTAGAAACTGAGGATGAAAAGAGGAGATACTCTGTAAAGGGAGGCTGGAAATGGTCCAAATGGCAGTGTGTGGTGAGATCCAACCATTGAGCAGTGGGTGGCAGGTAAAACAGGTGAGGGTTTTGGATTCTTTCTGAATGAAAAATAGATGAGATGGTGCAGAGCAGAGCAGCTGCTGCCAGTTCTCAGTACTCCAGGCCCAAACTGGTGAGATTTGACACTCACCTGCGTGTCTCTGAGCAGTGATTCATCCATCAAGCTGACAACCAGCAATGGATGTGGGTGGTTGGAGGAGGAGGGCCCTTGGCAACCTGCTTTCATGGATTTCAAGTTTAACAGTGGAGCTTTTTGTTTCTAGGTGGGTGAGAGACATCTTGTGGAATGTGGATACTTATTTTTCTTGTTTTTAACCATTGAAGTTCTAAAAAACTCAGCCTGTGAAGTGCCCATTTGCAGTACAGCAGTTATGGATGTGATAGCACAGATTATACATCTCTCTGAATGTTGTGGGGCTCAGTGAAGCAACACTGGATATTTTTGACTCAGCCACTTCTAGTGGTAGCCTGTGCCCAGCACCCTGAGATCACCCTGCTTAGAAACCCCTATGTTAGACTAAAACCTGCTATGTCTCAAGCACAATTCTTGTGTCTTTTTTCATGAGGTTCTGGTTGACATCATAAGGAACATCTCAGCAGTCTGGTTGTAGACCTGCTGATAGTCATCTCACATTACTATAGTGTTTTGAGCATATTTGGTTCAGACTGCAAGGAGATAGGCAAAAAAACCAGCAAAGAAACATAGCTAAAAAATTTGTAGAAACATAAATATGAAGCTTGAAGTCCTTGGTGTGGGTAATTAGGGGGTCCTGTTCAGCAAAAGCACTGACGGAACAGGGAGTGTGGATGTTGCCAGTTCCAAGAGGCATAACCTGAGGCCAGGATGGAGTTTTCTGAGAGCCTGATGTAGGATGCTCTGGTCCCTCTGCCCCTCTGCACTCTGCAGTAGGCAGTCCTGTGTGGTTAGCACCACAAGGCCTCCTCACACAGACTAGGCTGTCCACTCACTCCAGCTGGCAAATATTTGCCATCGTGGATTTTGAAAAGTGTTCCAGGTGTGTGTCTTTGTCTGAGAGTCAGACTTACAGCGTTTGGGAAAGGATGTGAGCCCATGGACATGCTGCCCAGGAATGGTGTCTGCAGGGGCAGGACAAGGAGGAATGTAAGAATTTGTGCCAGCTCTACTGAGGGATTTCCAGGTCTGCACTTTAGCAGGAGGAGGAGTAGTGTAGAAAATTGACCAGAAAAGGCTCTTTCGAGCTGTGGAGTGGGTTTGCAGTATTTTTTAGCAGTGGGTCTGGCCAGGTAGATCAGTCCCCTACAACACCATGTGATGGTACTCCAGATTCAGCTCATGTGCTGGCTTTTGTCTTTCTCTGCAGGGGTAAGGCGTGGCCACTCAGAGATGGAAGAAGGCAAAGTAAACCTGGAGAGCAGCTGTTCACCGTACTACCTTATTAGGCTCATCTACTCCTCCGAAAATTTTGATAAACTTGTGAACCTGAGCAAATACAACATCCTCAACAACAAAGACCTGCTCCTCCAGGCAATCAGGAGTGCCGTAGAACGCAGGAGAAGCAGAAGGACTGGGAATTTCTCCCGCTACTCTGGATACCCCTAGGCTGGGTTTTTGCACTGTACCCCACCGAAGGCTATGGCAGCACATTGCAACACATCACAGTCACATTACAACACATCACAGTGTTCATTATTTGCAGAAAACTGAGGAAACCTGTACATTTCTCACCTTGCCATGTTCAAGCTCCTAGCTTTCAAAAGGGTTTATTTAATCTCCTTCCCCCTCATTTTTAGCCGACAAGAGCCTCACAATATGTTCTTACTTGTTCAGAAATTAAGGTCCTGGTTAGCAGAGACCTCCCAGGATCTCCTTGATTTTACAGCTTATGGTGGTGGTGATAGTTCTTTGTATGAGCCTGTCCCTTCAACCCTGAGCCCATTTTCGGTGTCCTTTCAATACTTCACTACAAATCAAGTCCTGGCCATTTGCATTCAGTGATGTCCAGATTTTCAGATAGGCTGAGCAATTAGAATTTGCACTGAATTGGTGGGCTCAGCTTTGAAGTCAGGCATATATATGTGAACAGTGGCCAAACTGCAGTGTGGACAATTGCACTCTGTCTGGCTGATTCCCCTTGCTGATTTTAGAAATTACTCCTTTTTTCCATTGCCCTGCAAGAGTTTGGCACAGAAACGCTGCTCCAGACTGCCACGAAGGGGGTGGTTACATTTCAAGAGAGAGGGCAGTAGCTGCAGTGAGCACAGTTTTTTGGAGTGTTGGCTGGAGGAAAACTTTTGCATACAGCACAACTGATCGTATTGATTTATGCCAACAGTGCCTTTGTGCATTAAAATGAAACAAGTTTTTCATAGCAGAAGCTTGAGAGGAATAATTACCACAGACTCAAGTACATTTAATTTAGTGATGAATGAGATATAAGCTGGTTCTCCTTACAGATGTTAACTGAATGTAGGACAACAAAATGCAGTAAAAGAGTGCATAGCCATTGTATTTTCACACACAGATTTTTCCCTTTATAGTCTTCTATCCCTAACATCACAGGCAAAATATTTTTAATAGGTGCTACATAAAACAGAACACAAATTAAGAAAAACAGGACCCACATTTTCATCCTTGCTGGAGAAAAATATTTGGAAAATGACACCTGATTTTCATTTGCTTTGGAATGCAATGAGAGACTTTGCCTTGAAATAGAAGCTTGGAACATCTTTGTAGCCCTCCACTACATTGAAAAGATTATAGGAAAGGATGCTGAACAATATAAAACAGAGCTCCACAGAAGTTGGAGAAGCTTGCAGACTTCCTCGCACTGAAGGATTTGGACCTGCTTCTGGATTATTTATTCCAAACACAGCATATTCATCACGACTTCCAAGGAAAATCTTATGTATTTCTTCTGCGTTGGAAATTTACTTGGGATCTAGAATTAACTGTACTTGAAATCCAAAATTGGACAAAGAAGGAGAAAGGGTCTGCCTTTGTGGTATAGGCAATATTGAAGCTGAGAGGGAAAGCCTTTACAAAAGACTGAGTTGCCTGAAGCCTCCATCTCCTAAATGCTGCTTCTGCTGCAATGGCAATGGCTAAGCCTCAGTAGTGCTTCTTGCACAATGCTTGCTTGCTGAACTAAGGACTACCATCCAGAACCTGAGGAGTCTTGACAGCTGGAATGCAACTGTACTGTGGGATTCAGATCATGGGAAGATAAGAACTAACTGGATTCTGGCTGCAGGACAAAACATAAAGAGCCATTTTGAGCTGAGAGTTGATCCAGCTGGATCTGTTGCCTTCACACAGAGAGCAGCATGTGGCACACACAAGCTCATGTGTGGCACATACAAGCCCACATGGCCCTGTGCACACACGTGTGCACCACTTCCATGCTCCCCTGTCTGGTCTTAGAAAGCTCTGCTGCTGCAAAAAGATATCCCTGTTGTGTTCATGGGCTACAGAGAGCCATCTGTAACCCTTGTGAACCGTGGCAGTGCGTGCCCAGCAGCAAGGCAGCTCAGCCACACTAAGAAAACTTGATCTCTCAAAATGCTCCACAGACCAATAACTGGGGCATGTTTGGTGCATTCATAGTGCTGCTCCTGCAAACAAAAAGGCCCAGTAAAATGTGAAGGAGCCACAAAACCACAAGGTTTTCAGGTAACCCACAGCTGGTGGAGAATTACTGTTCTGAGGGACTGTTAAATGCTGTTATAAACGGAGGGAAGGAGTGTGGGAGGGAGGGAGCTGTGAGTGAGGAAGGTGATGTGACTCTGCTGGGAGAACTGTCACCAAAAGTTTTCCCAACACTTAGAGTCAGGTTGGGAACTGCTGTCTAATCTTGCAGCCAGAGGCACAGAGAGGCATGTGCTCCTCAATCTCCTTGGTGCCCCATGTGGTACCTCTGTAGCCTTAAATGATTATAGTTTTTTTCAAATATATTTTTGCATTTCAGAGCCTGAAATTATGTGAGGGCTGTATCATTGCCCATCAGAGTGCCTCTTTGTTTTATTTTGGTCGCCTTTTTGTAACATGACATGGGTGTGGCACATGGGGACACAGTTTAGTGGTGGCCGTGGCAGTGCTGAGTTGACAGTCGGACTGGGTGGTTGTAGAGTCTGGTCCAACCTAAATGGTTCTTTGGTTCTATGACACTGAAGGAGTGTGTTGCTGGCTTGATAGTGTGGTAGGAGGACCTGGAGGGCATTTGTGAGGACAGAGGCTGCTGGAGAGCTCTGGAAGTTGGAGGGGCCAACACCTTGCACAGTCCTTTCTGTGCAGCTTGTGGAAGTGGTGGCTGGCACAGGTTGTCCCCCAAAGCACTCCTGAGCTCTGGTTCAGAGCGTGCTGATTTGCACTGCCCCCAAAGCACAGAAATATAGGGCACAGTTTCAGTGACATAAGGCTGATCAGGGACCTGTGCTCAAGACTGGTCCATATTCCCTCTAGGGTAAACATGGAGTCTGTTTTGACCTCTGAAATTCTGTGTGTTTGTTCCTCAGAGACTGTGAATTTTTTTTTCCTTGGCCCCATTCTTGCCTGGCCTCGTGCCACATGCTGTGCTGTGACTGAACAGGGTGCATGCAAACCAAAGCAGGCACTTCCAGGAGAGAGCTGCCTCTCTGCATCTCACCAAAAACAGGCACGTGCCATACTTATAAACCAGGCCTTGTGGGGTGGTGGGGTGTTTGCTTAACCACTGAAGATGAATGCATGCCCACCAAAAGCTCGTCCAAAATGCACCCCAGATCACTGCTCTCTGATGAACATTTTGCTGGAAAACCCCCACTTATACAGAGCTTGCTATCTGCTGCCAAACACAAAGGAAATGAGACTCTTCTTATAACTATTAGCTGCTCTTCATAGAAATCACTTGCTTGTGTCCTTTAACTGTTTAATAACATATTAATTAAAAATAAAATATTGCAAGAGAACACCAGACCCATGAAAGTCTTTATGTGCTTAAACACAAGACAAGGTTTTTTTCCAGTTGTGTAAGAACTAATTATGCTAAATGCCTGCTGAGAACTTCATAGGGCATTTAAGGTTTCAAGATTGAATGGAAGAAATCTGGGAGAAGATCCTCTGCTTTACAAAGGTATGGAGAGCCTGGAACAAAATCTACCTCCTGGGGTAAAACCCTCGTCGGTGGAATGGCACAAGGCAGGGCAAGGAGGCAGCTGTACTGAGCCACAGCCAAGGCACAGCTTTGTTCAATTAAATGGTAAGTTTAAAATACTGAAGTTGTTCTGGTTTTGTTTTTGTTTCTTTTTTTTCTTTAAATCAGTTAAAAACTATCAACAATAATGAAATGCATCAGTTTCTCATTACTTTGATGTGCTGTTTTTTCTGGGTTTGTTTTTTGTTTGGTTTTTTTTTGGCTGTTTTTTGGGTGGCTTTTTTTTTTTTTTTTCCTGTGACAGGCAGCAGCTCCAGCTGGGGTACAGCAGAGGAGAGAGCTGGACTAGCCAAAAAAATGAAATTATTAGCTCACCTTGTTGGATGCCTGTGGCTGATCTGAAACTGACTGAGCTCAAATTTAAATTCTAGATGTTGCATGTACCCATAAAGTATTTACATAAATTCGATGTAAAATGCTCCCCTTCTCTACCACTGGAGAAGCAGTCAGTGAAGAGGAGAGGACTGCAAGGAGAGAGTGAGAGTCATGCTTCAGACTGCCTGAAAAGGGATGAAGGCTGAAGTCCTTGCCAGAGGAGTTAAGGACTTGAAGTTTTAGATTCCATCTGTCAGGGAAGAGCCCCCAGCTACTGCCCTGGGGGGAAAAATGCCATTTCTCTCCAGCTTTATGCTAGGTAACTTTTCTTTGGCTCAGAAACAGAGATAAGTAGCGGGAAAAATATATATTCCTCCCTATGATTACACCAAACCTTAGCATCTTACTCTGGGAACTAGACTTCCTCCTTGCTCTCCTATTTTTCTTCTCCTTTTAGACTGAAACACTGATTGTTCATGCCTTATTTAAGTTTCAGATTCCACTAAAAATGAGTAACACTGCAGGACTTTTTTTTTCCCCGGTAGCTTCATCCAGAAAGAATTGGCAAATAGAGAATTGTTGGTTAATGTGTTGTAAAAAGGAAAGACTGTTGAGACCACAAAGCGCTATGGGAAGTGTATAACATTACCTTTGGGTGCACAGACCACCCAAACCTCTTAAATCTATTTTGTTGGTCTCTGCAAATCTATTTGCACATGGCTGTAGGTCACTCATGGCTTGCACCTCATGCTCTGCTCAGTGTCCCCTGTTCCTGTCTCACAGAAACATTTCATTTGAGCTGTCTGGCTTAAAGGTCCCTCTGCCCTTTGGTGTAGTACCTTGGAGTAGATAGCACTTGGGTGATAATGGCAAATGACAAAGTTGTTGTACACACAAAAGTATACCAGATGCAATCCTGTTTAATTATATTTAAAGATTTTATGAGATTTAATACATAATTTAAAAAGTTCAGAGGGAAGTGATTAACTTACAATATCAATACATTTCCAGAGGGCTGAGTTAAGTTATAATTGTCTGGAATTCTTTGAGGCAAATGTCATTTTTCTCTTCCTGCTTTAAGTAGAGATGGAAGCAGTTTTGTTTTATTTCCATTTCGTTCTAGGCTTCGGGTGGTGATTGAGGCTCGTATTACTGTAGATCCATCTTCCTTAAAATCTCTGGAAAATTCTGCAGACTCTCTCTCCTGTTTGATTTTGAAGGAAGGTGTTCTCCTACCAACAAAATGCATCATCAGAAAATCAGGTATAATCTAGAGGAGTTTAAATCACTGTATATGTGTAAGGACTTGTTAAGCCTCTAGCTCAGCAGCAGAAGTCTGCCCAGCTGCAGGATTAGGATTTCACATCATAGCCTGTAAGATTTGTACAGACTACAAAAGCAAGAAAAATGGATTTAAACAAGGCAAATTTCTGAATTTGGCTCTGTTTTCCATGCCTGTGTCTCCCATGAGCCTCCTTTCCCCCAGTCTGCCCCTTGCAGCTCCCTCAGCCTCTCCTGGTAGGCCTTATTCTCCAGACCCTTCTCCAGCTTCATTGCTCTTCCCTGGACAGACTCCAGCTTTCTTGAAGTGAGGGGTTCAGAACTGAACACCGCACTTGAGGTGTTGCCTCACCAGTGCCAAGTACAGGAGGACAATCACTGCCTTGGTCCTGCTGGCCAAACTATTTTTGTGACATTAGTAACAGAGGAGCAGGACTTTTTGACCTCAGGGCAGTCTCTTTGTAGGTGGCTTCTACCTGAGCACAGACAGCACTGACATCTGTTCAGCTTTGCAGCACAGAGCCCATACCTCAGGAGTGAGCCTTTGCTGGTTAGTCTTTCAGCAGAGTCCCTGTCTGGAAAGTCCCACACTCTTTTCTGGGAGGTCTCTGTGTTTGAAATGAAAGTTTGCACCATCACTGCAGAATGGGGTCTGTTACTGTGTCCTATAGAGTCAAAAAAACCAACAAATAAAAAGTAATATTAGAGGCAGAGTTTCCACTTCTGGGTCCATAACAATTTTCTCTGACTATCATAGTTATAATTATGCTATGGCTTCCTTCCCAGTAAGCCACTGCCTAGAGAGATGTCCAGAAAGATATCTAGATCCAGAAGAAAAGCTTTTGATCAAGATCCAAAGCAGCTCCTTTATAAAAGGATGGCTACAGCCCTCTGCCCCTCCCAGGGAATAACCTGATGTTGGCCACAGTACAAGTGAAAGGCTGCTTTGCAAGTCACCCTGGACATTCTTCCGCCAGGTGACTACATCACAAGGCAGCAGGTGACTTGTGTATTGCTTTTAACAGAGGCAAAAAGGATGGCTCAGAATGCCCCACACTAAGGACACCTTGTCATTCTCTTCTCTTCCTCTCACCATCAGTTGCTAAAAGCAACTTGGAGAAAGAGAGATCATACCTATGTTATTCTGTAGCGACTGCAGCCAGTCCTCCATCAGTGTCTGAGAAGGTGCTGCAAAGTAATACTCTGCCCCCTCTCTCAGCCTGTAAATAAGGATAGGAAAAGATGAATTCTAGTCAGTTTTGCCTTATACTTTCTGTGTTTGTGAGTGTAAGACACTTCAGTTATGCCTCCCAACACCATGCAGGCTTAGGTGACGGGGGCAGGGAGCTGCTCAGGCTTTTATTTGTGCCCTTCTCCGTAAGACTCACCGCAGCATGAAGGTGTTCTCTTTCCTGGTGTAATTCACCAGCCTCTCACATTTGGCACCAGAAATGCCAAGGGACAGGACAGTGGATATGTTCTGAAGGGGGATAAAATTAAAACAAAATGTATTCTGTGTCCTTTCTGCTAGGATTCTATTCCATACCAACCTGCAGGCAGACTACACACCCATCCCTTTATGCTTCTAACTTTATAACTAGGATCACTGAATAGGACCAACCACAGGGGAACCATGGACAATTGCATTATGTCTTGAAGGCAGTTCTTGAATAAGATACTTCTTTTAAGGTATATATTTGAAAATTTCTGGAAGCTTATTATTCTGTTTTTTAGTTTTATCAGTTGAATAATTGCTGAATTTTCATTCAGCTGACAGTTGAAAGGGAGCAGATTATCCCAGCCCCAAACCAAAGGTGACATTTTAAAATTCATTTTTACACATGTAAACGTAAAGTTTGCTAGAAAGATTGAAAAACCAAATTACCTTGGATGCTTCTTTGTCATCATTATAGATATCAAGCTTTAATCCATCAAGTTTTACATAGAAGGATTTCCAAGACCTTGAGTGTGGCTACATGAATGGAAATGGTAATAAAGTTCAGTTATGAAGTACATATTTCATAGGAGTAGTGAAATCTTTCATATACAACTTCCACAGGAAGCCAGGACCTGTCGATATTATGATCACAGAAGTTCTCACAGTCATTGTTATCTCTTAGAAAAACACAACCTACTATAGTTTCTGTGTGAGTGATTCAAGAAATGAGTCAGGACTGAACAAATGGCATAACCTGGTTCAAGCAAGCTCTACACCGTGTGGTCAGCAACATCTCTGAAGGTGGATAATCAAAGTTCTGTCTAATTTTTGGCTACTAAAACTCCACTTTTTTCCCTAGTTGGAACACCAGCCCCTGCCTGCTGCTCACAGGCTACTTTTGTCAAATGTGTGGTTACAATCTGATGTGGCTGCTGAAATCTTCATTTGCTAAACTAACCACAGTGGAAGGCTACTGAACAGCATGCATAAGTAGTGGCTATTTCCAACCCTAACTATGTACCACTGAAAGCTTAGCCTAGTGCCATGAGACCCTTCTTGATGAAGGATCCTGTAACTTATATTCATACTTTGTTATGCCAGTGAACCAAGTTGACAATTTGGTCATTCAGAGAAAAGGAAAGAAACAGTTCTGAGGAAGGTAAGTCACAGCTTTTCTTGTTTGGTAATACGGAAGTTCAGTATCCCTGAAGACTAAATTCTGTGTGTCCAGAAGTGAAAAAACCCTAAATTTCTCTTCCAGAAGATGGAGTTCATACCAGAGGCACTTTTTAAAAGACGTCTTCCAAGTTAAAAATTTCAGAGGAGATATTCTATGGGACAGATAATTCAATACAACTTGTTTATGTGCAAACACTCAGCAAACACTGATGTGTGCAGATTGGTGGTGAATATCAGAAAATTTCCTGGCCTGTTGTGATCATTAGGCTACTGACCTGAAGTGGTGTTATTTCCCAGGGTAAGAATTTAGATTTCAGTTTCATTCAAACCTGTATTTAGCAAACCAATTCTTCAAAGATAAACAGAACCTCAATTCTGTTCTAGCACAGTTAGAAATTACAAATATTGGGAGCATGGGACTGAGGGCTTCCACTGCTGGCAAACTATCACATGCTGTTACAGGATCACAAAGCTTTAGGGGTTTTTTGTGGTGGTGGGGTTTTTTGGATTGTTGTGGGGGGTTTTTGTGGTTGTTTTGTTTGTTTTTCCCAATTCAGTTGATACATTGAAACAGTTGATACATTGTGTTTGTAATTAGGAAAATGTAGTTAACATATTCATACAGCCTAGACTCTGGTTTACAAATCCATTAGCATTAGACAGACCTTGTTCTGCATGATTCCCATGACAGGCAAAAATTCCACTATCTCTTTCTCTTAAAGGTCTGGTACTGCCAAAGCCAGTGGGCACTTTCTCATGCATTTCAGTGGTAGCTGAAACAGTCCCACAGTAGTGAGCTCCTCTTCAGCTAAAGCTTATCCTGAAGAAGTCAGACCAGATCTGGACTATGAATCAAGGAAAAGTGAAATAACCCAGAATGATGGTATTTATTTTTACCTGTTGTCTTCCTGGAAGGAGCTGGTCTCGCTTCTCTAGGAAACCCTCCATGTGCTGGAGACTTGCAGAAACCTGAGACATACAAGAGCATTGCTACTTAACTTTAAAATGGCCCTTAGGCCTATATTAAATTTCTGAAGGTCTTTTTTAGATAAACTCCATGCAAAGAGACTGATCTCTGGTTCCTCCAGCCTTTACATTGGCAGCACAGCTGGAAATCCTCACTGGGTTGCAATGGTGTCTTTGATAGACCCCCTAAACGAAGAGGATTCAAATCCTTCTCAAACAATTTGCTTATGAAAATTACTCTATCATAGTGTGTTAATTAACTAATATTATTTTTGTATTATTACATACATTTTACAACTTAAATTGTTTAAGTTATTCATACCACCTCCACAATTACTGAGTTACACCAGTGTATGATGTTGTACTGGTACACTTGGGTGTGTGACAAACACGTTCCTCTCAAGAGTAAAGGAGTGAAAGGAAATTCTAATTTTATCTGCCCATGAGTTAACAGTGAATATCTTGCCAGAGTGAGCAAACAGGAGTTGTTGGTTCTAGTCTTGTACCAGGTCAGCTCTTTGACAAATGTGCCATGAAGTCCTGCCTCTGTCTGACTTATAAACAGAGTGGACACTAAGCTCTGCCACCTCACACAGAGACTGAAGATAATTCATCCTCTTTGTGAGACACCATCTCCTGGCTGTTGTTAAGTGCTCTGCTGAGTACTGAGCAGCAGGAATAGCCTCTAGGTCAGGAAAAGAAAAACAGAAATCAATACAGTTGTTAAGATCTAGGCTATAAAGCTTAGCAAATTAAAAATGGTTTTAAGCTGTACATAACTGCTTAAGTCAACTGTCTTTGTGGAAACTGTTTGAATTGCAAAGGCACATAAAATGCCTCTTGTTTGAATCTAGGAGTGTACCCACAGAAATGCCCACTCTATGATGTTCTTTGAGACTTTCACACAGAACTTACTATTATTGCCTTGCTTTTACTAGCACAGGATAGTGGTTTTGTAAGGAGAGAGCCAGGAATTCCTGGGACTTACCGAAGATGTGTTCTTCAATGTCTCCCGAGAGCAGTTAGACAGCAGCAAGTTTGGTGAGTTACCTAATGACCTTTGTTCAGGAGCGGGTGGTGTTGCTGTTAGTTTGGTCTGCAGGCTGGAGAAAGAGGAGCCTGTAGCACTCTTTTCCTGAGGAGATATGTGGTCTGTGGCTTGTGATTCTGACAAACTGCTGCTGTGTTGCTGGCTTATAGGAGTAGGAGATAAAGGAGAGCCTAAAGAACTGTGACTTTCCAAAGATGCAGCTTGTGGGCCCACCATCTTTGGTGTAGCTGGAGAGATAACCTCACCAAGCCTCGTCTCAGCTTTCATTTCTGTTTTGTTGCTGCTCAGCCCTTCAGGGACTTCCTCGGAAGAGAATTCTTGGAACCGTGTAGGAGATTTTTCAATGGGGGAGAAAATAGTTTCCAGTGGGACCCTCCAGGACACGCTGGGTACCGGCACAGGTGGCAGTGGCACTGTGCTCTTTGTCTCTGTCACCTTTGGCGGTGCATTCCTTTTGTCAGATGGTTTTCTTCTCAGAGAAGGAACACGTATAACTTTGCTTTTATCCTTCTGCTCACTCTCTTCTGTGTCCACTTGTTTCAGAAGATTCATCTCTCTCTGTAGGACAGCAGTATTACATTTTTTAAAATCACCTTCATTGCATTCATGACTACTTACCTAAGATTTTGTTCTTTTAAGCAGGAATAGCTTTTCAAATGAACTGTCTCCTGGCATTGAATCTTAAGGCCTGTGCTTCCACTGGCATTCTTAGAGTTAGATCTAATTGCTATGTGCTAAGCATTATTTTGTTGCCCAAATCATGAATACTACTGGCAGTTAACATCATAATATGGTTAATCATGCTCTTGCTGCATTCTCTGGAGGCTGATTTTTTGTTAAAAAGCTCAAGAGAAACTGTGCTCCTTTTCTTGTGGCACTGCTTCTTTAAGTTTTCTGTAAGAACACTGAGTATCCAGGGTTGTTCTCGTGGCAAATTTTGGAGGGAAGGACTTTTGTCCTTTCACTTAGCCAATTTGCAAATCAACGAACAAAAGACGGATTAACTTTCAGCCTGAAGTCAAACACAACTGTTACGTTTTACTGGTGATTTCAGGAAAATAATTTTAAAAACCTCCCCCACAATGAAAGAGAATCTGAGATGGTTATTGAATATCTTTGGTATTTAACACAATCCATTGTAAAAATCTTATGCCAGAAGGAAAACGGCCTATCTGTGCCTTGGTCTCCCTTTCTTTTAAGCCCTTTGCTATCCTCAATCACTTTCAGGTGGGCACCAGCTCCTTTCTGAAATCCTGAATGAAGCAAAATCTCTCAATCTGTAAGGGATCACCCTGTTTTTCACACCCTTTTCACTGACCTGGAACAAGAAAACTTCCACTTCTTCCCTACAGCTTTTTCAAGCTAGTTGATCTCTTTTGATCCTCATATAGGTCTTGCTCTGTCTGAAACATCTCAGATTTTGTTACTCATTTATCCCATCTCAGCACAGGAGTTCATTGTTACATGGAGTGCTATTCAAACAATGACCCACATCATCCTGTTTTATACACAGTTCATCAGCCTCCAACTACTCACCTTAGTTTTCCTGCTGAGCTGAGCAAATTTCTCCTCCTGTGCTGCAAGCATCTTCTCAAAATCATGGTGTTTCTTCAGTAATTCCTCTACTTCAGACACTGAATCCTGAGTGGAAAAATTACCACATACAGAAGTCCAAAATCAAATCCATCAGAAGAGATTATGCCTAAGATTTTGAGATTTATCCATTCTATTTATCCAAGGGAGGTTTCTGAAAATTTTGTAATTGAATGTCTAAACCCCTGCTATTGTCTGAAAAATCTGAATTTGCATTTAAAGAAAAGGTCTGTGTCTTGCAGTCTGTCTGCTGTGCAGGAGAAAAAGAGCTCAAATACCAACTTTCCCTTTTCTGCAAGGCCATTTAGTACCAACTGTTTATGTGCAGATTAAGTACTTGGATTCCAGCTTGTGCTAGACACAGAGTTTGTTCCTGTCCTATAACAAATGCATCTGAGACTTCTGTCATGTTCTCTGCTTATTTTCTGAAACTCCAATTCATGACTTTGTTTTCCAATCTTATAAACTATCAGAAGACAGCCAACAATGAGAAAGAGCCCAACAAAACAAACAAAAATATGGAGGCTGGTGTTTAAACAGGACTTTACGAGCTAGCTATCAAGCTGTCTGTGTAAAACCTTCTCTGCTTAATGGGAAGAACGAGATGGGAAGCCCACTTTTTTTCCTTTTGAAACAGGCTCTCAGCAAGACAGCGAGAGTTGAGTCCTTTGCAAGTTATATGAGAAAATGGTCTAGAATTCTCCAAGGTCTTCTACCACCCCCTGGAAGCTACTGCTTTCAGGAGCCCACCACCATGTCAAATGCAGCAACTGCCCTGGGCTCACTTCTGCAAGAGACAGAGCTCCCTTCTAGTCTCAAGGGCACATTGCTATTGAGATTGTGGTTAATTTCAGGCTGGAGCTGATCCCTGAGCCAGGCTCTCTGCATGTGCTGAGGCACACAGTGCTCAGTAGTGCTGCACAGTTCTTACTCACCCCATAGGAGGGATCGGAAAGAAAGCTCTCCTTGGCAGCCAGCCATGCTTCTGCTTGTTCAAGCTCTCTGCGGAGCAATTGGATCTCCCAGTTTTCTTCGTATAACACTTTCCTCATGTCCCAGCTCTCCTTCACCTTCTTCATCAGCTCTGACAGCTCTGAGAGTTTTTCTTCAATCTGGAAAAAGAATATTTGTAATGACAGGAGTTGAAAAATCCAATCAGACTTTCACATGACAGTCAACTATCCTGTAGTCTGCCTTCACGATTTAGAAGATGACCTCTAGATAACTTTGTGGTGTTAGCATAATTTAGAAAAGATGTCTGAGGCCTCATTTTTCCTACTTGAATTAATTTAGCATGCAAATTGTATAGCTAGATAATACAGTTTTAGGCATATTCCACATACTGTATGACAGATATTCTGCCATATGATTTCCCAAGATGTAACTTCATACCCAGGCAATTTTTACTACAAAACTAGTGAGAACCAGAAGATTCAACAAATACATCCACTTATGGCAAGGCAACAATGGAGAGACTTCAACTGTGGAAAGTTTTCTTGTTCTTTCTACAGCAGAAGTAATGTAATCTTTTGTAAATTCTGAAGATGTTTTTGATGGTGTCATTTCTGTATCTACAGACAGTGTCTTGGGCAGTCTGAAGATATACAGATAACAGAGTCACAGAAATTTTAGCATTCTTGCCCCTTTGGACATTTCTGAAGAATTACATGTTTTCTGATGAACTCAGGGACATCAGCAATGCAAGGTGATCATGATGTAGCACAAGAACTTTAAATGTGTTTTCTTTTTCTATGTGACACATGATGTACATAGCTTTTAATAGTAAAGAACCTGATTGTCTCGTTCTTCTGTTCTGAGAGACAAAGCTGCACCTCCTGTCTGTTTCATGTCTTTGTTCACTCTTGTTTGGAGAAATTTAACTCTTTAACGCACCTCCACAGACATGAAATGTCCATTCTTCATCAGGTCACCTCCTGCCCGCTGCATTTCTTCGTATTTCAGCCACTGCTTCTCTATCTCACGCTTGTATTCCTCATGGCGCTTGATGAGCAGCTCTGCTCCCAGGACATCGTTTGCCAGCTCCTCAGATATCACCAGAGCATGCATCTCGTTGGCCCAGGCCCTACAGAACAGAGGGTGAAAAGGAAAGGAATCTGAGTCTGTTGGACATCTGGGAATGCACACATCCCATGGCTGTGGATACATGTACACAGCTCACAAAAGATATTAATATTGTCCTGGTTTTGCCGGGATAGAGTTAATTATATTCTTAGTAACTGGTACAGTGCTGAGTTTTGGGTTTGGTATGAGAATAATGTTGATGACACACTGATGTTTTGGTTGTTGCTGGGTAGTGCTTACCCTAAGCCAAGGGCATCTCAGTTTCCCAGGCTCTGCCAGTGAGGAGGTGCACAAGCAGCTGGGCAGGGGGGAAACACAGCCAGGACAGCTGACCCGAGCTGGCCAAAGGGACACTCCATACCACAGAACACCATACTCAGTGTGTAAACTGGGGGGAGTTGGCCAGGAGAGGCCAATGGGTGCTTAGGGACAGGCTGGGCACCAGTGAGTGGGTGGGGAGCAATTGTATTGTGCATCAATAGTTTGGGGGGAAGCGGGAGGAGAGAGGTTATTATACTTTTCTTTTAAACAGTATTATCTTCATTATTAGTATTAATATATTTTAAATTTTTTTCAGTTATTAGAGTGTTCTTAACACACAAGCAGTTTTTTTTCATTTGCTTGTTTACCATTTCTGATTCTCCTCCCCATCCCACTGGGAATCAGGGGGAGTAGGTGGCTGTGGAGTACTTAGCTACTGCCTGGGGTTAAACCATAGCAATATACAAATACATTGATGAAGATTTGTTCAAACATCTAGGGGATTTATAATATTGCCAGTGCTGTTTCCATACATAGCCTGTTAAAAAGACAGCTGCAGCATCTGCACATACTGAAACATTGTGCATCGAAATTCTCAGACAGAGCTGACAGCAATTGAGTAGGCTACACACATTAACAGTATTTTTATACATTGCAAAGGAACAGAGTCTTTCAGATGCCCATCACAACCTTACCACCATGCATCAAAGTACTTCATATGCACAAAGAGCACTCATGGAAAGAAGCATATTGATAGGTATTTTTAAAGAAACATTTTCTACGCCATAACTCTCAGTGGGCACAAACCTATGCATTTACCTGAGCTCAGGATCTATCCCTCAGCATAGTACATGTCCAGTAGTCAGTGGTAACCACTTCACTGTCTTTGTATTTTTACTCCTGTCACAGGTGAGCTTTTTCATTACCTGTTCTAGGAGATTAATGCAACTGCTTCAACTCTGAGAAAAAGGGGCACTGGTATCTGTGCAGGTGTACAAATTACTTCACTACCTAACCCTGTCATCCTACAGAATCAAGAGTATTTTCAACTGGAACTGTGGAACTATCAAATTTATCCTCAGTGACTGGATTATCTGAGACTGTTTAGGAAACAGTCTAAGAAGTGGCTTTATCATGCACACTGTGCATGGTCACCTCTGACACCTGGTAAATTCTGTGAAGTGCTGTTGAGGAGGTGCCATGGATTATTATTCAAACAGATTTTAAAGCAAGCTGCAGAACACCTGGGGCAGGGATCAAATAACTAGCAGGTATAATTTAGCAAATCCTATATGGGAAAGACAAGAAATAAGGCCCACTGCCAAACCCAAGGCCCTGCACATACATTAGCTCCCTGCAGTCATTGAAGTAGAGCTGGACTTGTTCTGCCTGGCTCAGTCTTGCTTTCCTCTCCAGAAACTTTTTGTCCAAGTTTTCCCAGCACTCATCCACCTCTGTGAGTCTGTCCATGATGTTTTCCTTAACCTGAGGGTACGTGCGGCTGAGGTGCCAAGCCTCTCCTCGAATCCGTTCCAGCTCTTTCATGATGACTCCTAGATCTCTCTGGAACAGAGACAGAATGGATTGTAAGATCAAGTCACTACTTAGCTCTATCAAAAGTGGATTTAGCTGTGATGCATAGATTTTCTATCCTCTGGCTGTACAGGGGCTGGGAATACGAATGCCTCTCAGATTTCCTTTAAAGCCTTGTAACATTCGTTATCAAACATAAAAGAAGCTTCTTTAGATAAGATGCACTGATTATTTTGGTAAATGTGGTGCTGAACTTTCCTGTAGTTAGGATGACACCTTTGCAATTGTAATAACAGCTTGGAATAGATTTTAGAAGGTTATCCTTAGAAGCAAAAGCAATAATAATAAAATATCTCAATCTTAAAAGTGGGAGAAAAAACCCTCTTCTCCAAGGCACAAAGAATATTTAAGGGTGCAATAAATTAATAAATTTGTCTTGCAGGCAAGACCCTTGAGAGGCATCAGTCAAGCATCAGTCTCCTTTTTTTTGCCTTCTATGCTTCTCTGCTACTGCTTCGTCACAGATCCTCTTACCTCTACTCCCTCAAGATGGCTGAGAAGTGTCTGTACACCTGGAAGATCATACCCATAATCTTCTATATCCACCACTGCTTCTTTCTCCTGCATCCAGCCCTTTACTTCATCCACATCATGGTCATACTGGTGAACTTGACGGGCTGCTCTTAGGTTCTGGAGTAAAGAAGTGATTTAATGGTAATACTCTAGCATTTTGTGTCTACAACATGGAAAAGGGTAACCCTAATATGTCACAATGCAGTAAAAAATGACCAGGAGAGGGAATGAAACACCTTTCCCATTAAGTCACCTGAAAATGAGGTGTTAAGATAACGTAATTTCCCCGAATACTCTTGGACAATGGTAAGAAACAGATGTCTCCAGTGAGCAATTTATCCCTATGTAAGAAGAATGATCAAAATGGAGAACATGAATTGCCCTGTAAAGGTAGCTCTCTATGCCACAGAAGGTGTCCTAAAATAGTTTCTTGGAATAAAGGTCTACACTGCAAACAGTGAAAATAAAAGGAATGGAACAAAGATCATGTTTTTCAGAAAGGAGAGGATTTAAAAATGTTCTAATACTACTTTATAGTCAAACTTTATATAACAAATTGTCATGCATTTATTTCTGCTAAAAGACATCAGAGGGCTTGAGCTACTTCCTAAGCAATCTGTATATGAAACAGTAGTGAATAAAAGGGTTGAGGACATCTGATGTTTTATGTTCTCCTTAAAACAAAAAAAAATGTTAAGTTCCGTGTGTCACCTTTTCCAAACACATCTGTGACTGCAGTTTCCTGAGAGGGTGTGAGCTGATTTAACACTAACTGCTAACTAAAGGTAGGGGGTTTGCTCTGTGTCCTCCACCACATTCTCTCCCACATGCCTTCTTTGATTTGAAGTAGTTAACTCGGCAAAAAACCTGGAGAATTTTGATAGTAGGTCCATAAAGAGACCAATAAGGGTCAGAGCCAGACTCCTGTTAGTGGTGGTAAACTGTTAGATTGGCTTTGTTTTTCAGGAAACCAGAGTTAGCAGTGAATTAAGGAAAACAATTACTCAGAGCTGATAAACATCTTTCAAACCTTGCCAGGAACAGTAGGGTAAGCAGTGGCTATAAAGGGAAATGAATCTAGAAAAAATTGAACAAAATGTACTCATTGCCCCTATAAACCTTGTGTTTCAACATGAGCAATGCACTGGTTTGGGAAAGAAAGCAGGAAATGGGAGACTTCAGGGAAGTAAGTGCCCCAGTTTTTCATGTGTTTCCTACCTCTGTCCTTATCTGAATGGCATTGCAGAGTTTCTCCCACATTTCATTGATTTGCTTAGTTCTTGTCTGGATAACATCTGTCTTGCTGTGGCCTTCCTTATCCAGTTTAGATGCTAATTCATTTAAGGAGACAACTTTGGAATGTCCCAGAGGCTTCATCTCATTTACAAAATCTTTAAACTTTTTCTCCAGCACCTGCAGAAAAAATGGGGACAGATGTAGGTGTAAGAATTTCTGCCTACCTCTATGAGAGAGACAGAAAGAATCACTTTCTCTGTATAACACAAAAGCTGTGCACTGCAATCTACAAGTCCAAAACACTTGATAAACCCAAATGATCTGGAGTCAGAAGAAGACATCTATTGTCTTGATCATTTAACATCCTATGTCACAGAGAAAAACTACCCACATCCTGACAAGCAGAAGTTGCCCAGATCAAAAGCTAATGAACAGAACTTGTCTGCATAAGCAGCAGTTACTGAGGCGAGGACACTACTAATTATACCTGTCTGTACTGTGTGCCCCAAGGAGAAATTTATCCTTGAAATCAGCAACTAGAGGTATGACTGCCACAGCCCAGTGGTTTTGACCAAAATTCTTATAAGGGCATTGCTTACGGTCAAGTTTTTTGGTCCTGTCAAATTTATAAGCAGGGCAAGCAGTGAAGTGTGTGGACCTCATCTTATCCCAAGAAAAGCTAACTTTCTGATCCATCTAATTTTCTGTTGCTATTTCAGAGAGCCTGTATAAGCAGACAGAAGCCAGTCTGATTTCTTGCTGTAGAGATAACTGGTCTGCTTAGTTTTTGTCACTGTTACGTGCTTCACTGTCGGCAGCTACACAAAAATTGCAGCAAATATATCCCTGCTTTGCCACAAAACACATGCAATAGATTTTTTTTTTCTTTTACCTCAACATCATCTAAGTCCTGCCCATAGTCATCAGACTCTGCTATAGACAGTTTACTGGAAAGCCAGGCATCCACCAGCTGGAATTCTCTTTCAAACTGATAGAGCTGGAATTGTTCTTGCAGGCGTTTTCTCTGGGTGTCAGACTTCTGTAGGAGAGATTGATAGTCTGCTAGGATCCCCTGGAGCTTTGAAAGTATTACTGAACTGCAAAGAATAAGAAGCAGAAAATATGTCTTTGTTTTATTGTTCTTTTTGAACACAGTTTGTTCTGACACATTTAATTAGCAACACCTTTAAAATACAGAATAAACCAGATAACATCATGGAGTGAGTTCTGCTGTGCCATTAAAGCCAGCTAGCTCAGGAAATTAAAGTATATCATACAAATGGCTGCTCTTTTCACTTCCTCCTCCCCAGATATAAAAGTGAACTTCCAATGAAAAGCAGTCAGGAATGTTCATTTCCTTTCCCAAGCACAGTGGTTTTTGAACATTTGTGGTAAATTAGAACTAGATGACAGTTCTGGGAGTAGACAATGGACAAAGAAGCTGATATACATTAATTGGTCTGTTGTTTAAAAAAACCAAACTTATGAAAACATTAAAACAGTCATAAAGCTTTTGGGGAGCTCAGTGTGTGTGATGATGATGAAGGCGGAATGGATGTCCCTTGAAGTCTCATTTCTGAATGAGCCATCAAACATAATTGAACTTTTCTGTATTTGCCTTCTCTGGGCATTTCTGTTAGACCTGGAGGAGAAACCTGTTTTTGCTTTCCTACCTCTCTGGACTGTCTTTGTTTATCAAGCTGGCACCTGTCTCCTGTACTTTCTCAATCCGGGACCCGAAACTATCCATGTCCAGTTTGGAAGCTTCAAGTTTACGAAGTAAAACTTGTGTGGATTCTTCATTCTTCCCATAATCAGAGGTCTCCAGAATGAAACTCCTCTCTGCCAGCCATGCCTCCACCTCCAGCAGCTGTATAAAATACAGGGATGAGCTTTAATGCAGCTTCATTTAGGTCAAGACAAAGAAAACTGTCAGCAGTGGTGTGCTGACACATCAGTGAAAACAGAGAGCACCTTAGGTGTTTTCCTGTAATGCAATCTAGCAGACACTGTTCCAAAAATTGTGTACCCAGAATCCATTCATTGCAGTTACATGTTACTGACTGCAAATAGCTGGGAAGATAACTCATTTCTCCACTGTATCCATATTTACCAGATGTGAAAAATCAGGGCAGTGTGAATTCTACTCCTTCTTAGCACTCTCAGCACTCTCAGCACTTATATCCATTCAGCAATGTAGGTGTCAGATGTTCTAAGAAAAGAAAGGCAAAATAAATCCCTCAGGAACCACCTTTACCTCATTTAGGAACAGATGGGCCTCATAGGACTGCATAAGCCTCTGTCTCCTCTCTTGAGCCTCTGCCTTCAAGGTCTCTACAGAAGTCTCAAGCTCCTTCAGATGCTCCATAATCTTGCGAGAGGCTGGGTGGCCTCCCCTTACCAGTTTCTGTCCTGTACTGAACACTGCTTTGGTCAAAGCATCCCGACTGTTTATCTCATTCTCCAGGTTCTGGAAAGAGTAAAGAGTAAAATAATAGACCAAAAATTAAAGTTTATTCCAGAAAACATAGCAATGTAATTCCGTTATAAATTTGCTTTCTATTCACGAAGGTGTGTCAGAGGTGCAAAGTCTGAGTGCATGCTTGAAGTGGAGTGGAGGAATTTTTTGGGGTGAAGGAGTGACCATAGAAATCAAATTTAACCATGAAGTTTGAACTTTGATGTATATCTGCCTCAGAGTCTCAAGGGAAGAGGTTCTAATCACAAACCTCTTATTTGTAGATTCCACTGAAATATACCCACTTCCATTCCATTAGATGGCATTTCTTGAATTAAAAGATGTCTAGAGAAGAATGACCAATTTGCCTGCACGTTAATATTTATCATTTGCCAATGCCTTTGTGGGAGATGCAGCTTCTCACAGCAGCCACTGTGAACACTGTGGGTACACGACTACCAGGCAGCCAACAGGACAAGGAGAGAAGAAAACCACCTGAACCAATTTTCGAAGACTTTACTTGAAATTAATTTTTGAACACTTCTGAGTAGTTTTTAAAAACTATATACACTCCTCCATATACCCTCCCCTAGGATATCTGCCTGGGTAGGCAAGGCCCATGCTGTGATTTTCCTCTGATCATAAATGCATCCTTTGGCTGACTGTGCCTGAACACCTTGAGCACAAACAAGCCCCACCGTTCGATCATTGTTCTGTTTAATTTCATAGCTATGAGTAAGAAGGTTTGGAGTTTGACTGCAGTGCTGTGTTAATGTAGAAGAGATGCCCTCTATGAGGAGAGGAGCTGCTTTTTCAGTGTCAGACTTGGCTGGAAAAGAGCTCTGATTCTAATCTTGCCTTTAACTTCCCCCTATTAATTTCAAGATGTTGTTGAAAAGTGACACCATATCTGTTCCAAGCCAAGCAGCTGTTTGCAGGCATAATATATTTGTGTGTAAATTCTGTTTTGCATGACAGCTTTTTTTTTTTTTTTTTCTCTAAGGTTAATGCAGTTCGCACACAATCTCTTTTGTGGTAACAAACCAAGGACTGAATTTTGCAAATCTGGCTCATTAGGACAAACAATAGAGAGTGGAACTAACAGCATATTCAATTCTTGATTGTTACATTAACTCTGACATTTGCTTGCTTGTAAACCAACATTAAAAAGAAGGTGCAGAGGCTCTAGCTAATAACACAATGAGAGTTAAAAGCTTATATTTTAATCCTGTTTCCAGCAGAATAGTAAGTAAAATGTCAGAGAATTTTATTATGCACTGATTTTATGGAATATATCTCCCATAAAAGTTTATTGAAAAATTTTAACACTTAGCCAATTGACAAAAAAATGATCATAGCCTAAAGGAGTATCTCCTTTGTTCCTTCAGTTATTTGAAATATTTTCTCAGATTAATTCAGCTCAAGCATTCTTTCTTTTGTGAACTTAATTACTTTCTTACCATGTCAATGAGCTTATTATTTTTAGGAGTAATTGCACACATAACAACATTTATACTTATAATCATGATGAAACAAGTTTTCGTTCTTACTGTTTCACAGCGATTGCACCAGATGCTTGGGCCTTCTCTCTCTCTGCCTGTATATATCACACAGACTGGCAAGTTAGATAATTTTCTCTCTTTCCTAATCCTAATGCAGGTTGCACAGATTTCCCATCAAGGCACTTGACATGGCATTTAAATGGGATGTCATATGCTAATATAATATTAAATACCAATAGCTGCTGGAAACTTTTATCAGGAACATTTTTTCTTCCACCTTGTGTTTGCAAAGAGACAGTGCTCCTTACTGAAGAACTATCAGGAAGGTGTTTATTGGTATTTGAGATGACAGTATTCCAGGCATTGCTTTCTCTGATGGCCCATCTGAACCTTGTGAAATAATTCAGCAGCTGTTTTGAAAGCTGCCACTGGAATGAAGGTCAGCTAGCATAATAATTCCCTGTTAACTCCCTCTCATCAGGGCAGAAAAAATTTTGGGGAAAAACATTTCCTGGGAGCTCATCCTGAGACATTTGAGGAACGAGCTTTCTTGGATGTATTTATGGAGTTTGAAAGCATTTTGTTAGGACCAAAGAACCTATGAAAATATGCACAAGTTTGTCAAATCTATTTTGTGCTGAAAAGGCCTGGGTTTGAACTCAGTTCACAGAAAGAGCCAACACGTCCACAGAAAAGCCTATGGTGTGGTACTTGCACCACTGCAATGATAAGCAGGATGGCATCTCACACATTGTCAAGTCATGGACATGGTCTTGAAAAAGAAAAGGATAAAAGTGATCCCTGGCATCATGACTTCTGTTAGCCAAAGCACAGCAGATGAAGTTTGTTAGAGACAAATTAAGTTCAGTGTCCCCTATTTGATTCTAAAGACTGTGAATCGTAGTCAGATGACACTACCTGGTGCTTTTCTTGTAGACTCTGAACAGTTGCCAGGGATTTGCCATAATCCTTGGAGGAAGCCATGGGGAGCTTCTCATGAACCCAAGCCAACTCCTCATCAACATCTCGGAAGAACTGGTACTGAAGTCTGCTTGCCTCCAGACTTGCACGTCTCTCCTGCAGAGGATCACGTAGCCTTTTGTATCTGTAGGTTTTAAAGATAATCCAATGAGGACTACAGATTGATAAGAGATGAATGCAAAACACTCAAATCAGAATAGTGGAGAGAGGGAAAGAAAAAAGAATATTCAGGGGAGAAAAAACTGCAAAAAGTAGAAAAGAGATGGCAGAAGACAGGCCAGGCCTGCACCAGTTCATCCACTTTCTCTTCTAGTTCATCACACACCTCTGCACCACTGCATCCACTTTCTCTTCCAGTTCATCAGCAAGGAAATGCTTCTCCCTCTGGAACTGCTGAGCTGTGACCACAAGCTCTTGCAGCCGGTCCCTATGGGCAGCAATGTCTTCCTCCAGTTCCTCTTGTTTCTTCAGATGACCATTCAAAACCACCAGGTCACTGTCACTATATGGTGCTTTCAGGTCATTTTCCACACCTTCCAACCATTTCTCCGTATCCTCTACATTTCGCTGAAAATGAAGACCCTGAGAACAAGCAAAAATAAAAAATCATTTAAACCTTTAGGACAGACAGTGTGATGTAAAAATCTCAGTCACTTTCATTAAAGATTACACACAAACATGGAGCAACTTCCCAGTGCTCAGTGAACTCTTCCCATATATGATGGTGGTGCAAATAAAGAAGAGGATTCAGTCATAGAGAAGACAAGAACAGATACATAAAATGTCGGGAGTTTATCTTACTTGTGTTACACAAATGCAGATCATGGATATAGCACCTTAAAAAAAAACATTTAAAGGAAGAACTCTGTTTTATAACCACATATTTTCTGATAGCCCAAGCATAACTCACAGTCATGAGAATTTATGCCTGGAGCTAGAAGAATGAAAAGCAGCTGTAGGTTTCTTTCTCAATGTGCTGGAGAAAAGATGCCCTTGAGACAGATGCAGAGACTTGACACGTATGAGTAAACACATTTTTCCTCAGTATCTCTTTCTGGAATCTGGATCTAAACCAGCAGCAGAAAGCAGAATGCAGCCCAGCCTACAAATCCTTTTCCCTCCATAAGGATCTCCAGTTCTCCTGCCAATTCCCTGCAGTCACTCCACAGGCAGTAGTTTCTTTGCACTACTGGTCTTAAGGAATCAGGTCAGACTGTATCAAGTGTGTCACTTGACAGCCATGCTGTCTCTGGAAACGACACCAACATCCAGCCACTGGCATCCCTCTATTACCTTGTAAGCATCCTGCAGTTTGGCCCATTTATCCTGGCAACTTGCTAGCAGTTCCTCCCATAGCTCTTCCATTTCTTGTAGTCTGGACTGAATGGCTTCTGGGGCATAGTGCCTTTCATGGAGCATCTTCTCTCCTTCCTATATCAGAAGGAAAAGGCAAAGTATTCTTCCTTTGCTGAATGCACCAAAATATTTCACTTTTGCCTTCATAATCAAAGTCTGCTGGCACTGTTATGTAAAGGGCTGGCTGCAACCTTCACCTCCTGACATAACAGGTGGAGGTTGCAGAGACAGAAAAATCTAATAAAGACAAAAGGCTTACTGAAATTAGGGCCAAAAACTGCACAGCAAGGCAAGAAAGAGGTACAGCAAAAGAAAGTTTCTGTACCAGGTCAGTAGGTGTTCTAAAAAGCAACTAGTAGGACTATTCCCAACAAAGGAGTCAGGGCATAATAAAATAATGTAAAAGAGATTGTGCAAACAAGTCTTTAAAACCAGATAATTTTACCAAGGACTGTAACTCCACCCTTTAACCCCCTCTTTTTGTGTCTGCACACAGTGGGGAGGAAAGGAAAGGNAAGAAAAAAGAAAAGAAAAGAGGTGTTTCTAAGACACTGGATGCAGGTGAATCTGGAGGGGGAATCTACCTTTAATGTAGTAATCTATTGCAAAATACATCTAGTAAGCACTGTGCTGAAAATAAAATTAATAAACATGTAACAGTCTGTTCTTCCAAACTTATCATCTGATCACAGCTTCTGCAAATATCTGAAAAATCTTGTCAGGCTTCCTTCTTATCTCATCTACGCATGTCTCTGCAAAGGAAGCCCTTGAAAACTCTTCTTTATCCTTTTTGTTGGATACATCTTATATGACTTGTTTAAGTTGTACATCCAATCACGTGGGTTCTCTGCTGGAAAGAAACAAGGATACCTCTAAAGTGGCATTCACCCAGAGAGATGCCCCTAAAGCCAGTGGATTCAATCTTTTATTGCAAGCACCCATCTGTTTCCATTGCATGCACAGTGAATATGCATAGGAAGCTCACACTAAATAGTAAGAGAATGAGGAAACAGATGGACACAGAAAATTCTTGATGGACTAAAAGAATAAGCTTCCCAGTATACTCACAGTCAACAGAGACAATGCCAGTGAGGGTACAGTGACTCCCCCTCCCTTGTTTGAGATCACTGTGACTCACACTGTGTGCAGAGTCTTTCATCCCAGTTGCCCACCCCTGCCAAAAACCCCGTTTCTCTCACAGATTTGATGGAGTCCAGACGATTTCTATTGGCCCTGATCTCTGCTTGGAAAGTCTGGTGCTTCTGCAGTTTGGTCTGCAGGTTGCTTGGATCCTTCCAGCTGTCATCCTGGGCAATACTATTCTTCTCATTGATCCAGGCAGCCACCTTTGGGGAGGGAAGTACAGAAGGAAAAAAAATCATCAGTGTCTCTTCAGCTCCAGCTTGCCAGGGTCTCCTCTTATAGGTATAAAACAGGGAACTAGTGAGTGGGGACATAAATGAATTTTCCTTCTGAGGTTCCTCCCTAAGCTCCTCCTGTCCTTCATGAAGTCACCCCTGTATCTCTGTTTTCCAGCACTGCTGCCTGGAAAGGGAGCTGTCTCCATTGGACTGATCCTACACAGTGAGAGAATTCACAGGCACACATGTGCATGGGGGAGCACAGAAAATGATCCCCCTATTTCTAACTCACTGTCAGTATCTCACAAGAAAGGACTAATTTATCTCTTCTTATGTTTTTGTTTAATGGTGGCACTTTTCCCTTTTAATTCCTTTTTACTGCATTTATTTCTTCTGCATTTCGCTGTAACCCAGTGTGCAGTAGAGCTTTCATTGACTAGATTAGACTAGAGGGAAGACAAAAAATTATCCCTTCATTCTTATCCTCATCTTTCCCAATATTATCTCATCCCAGACTCAGTTCCTTGATTTTTCTCGCAGTAAATCTGTCTGGAGATTCAGATCTATGCAGCACAGTATGTTTTAAGAAACCAGAATATTATGAATCTTGTGTAATAGTACCTCAAAAGAATTCTTCAGGAACTTCTGCAGAAGCCTTGATTCCTCCAGCAAATGTCTGCGAGCAGCAGCATTCTCCAGTAGTCTCTCTTTTCTGAGATGAGGAAAAATGTGTGAGGTAAAAGTCACAGAGTGAATTAGACAGATAAGGGTTTTCAAATTTCACCTCTAAAACACACGTGATCTAATCCTCCATTCCCTAGGAGGGAAATGTCCCTAATATGAAGACCCCCCTTGATCTGGGCTGTCAGAGAAGATGCCAAGGACACTATAGGGAAGATTGCTAGCATATAGGTAGCAATAAAACTACACACAAATTTTGTATGTATGATATATGCCTCTAGAAATCACCAGTATTGCCTTTCAGGGTTCAAGAGAATGTAAATTCAGCATGTTTCTTATATGTAAATCCTGCAAGTATGATGGTGTTCATCATGGATAAACAAAAGCTACACCATCCTTTAATTTTTTTTCCAGTTTTGGACCTGCAGCACTCTATTTGTAGTAAGGCAGATGTGAGATATTAATAAATCATATCAAATTAGATCATATTAATAAACAGTATGTTCACTTAAATCATAAGGGATCTCCAGTCTTGTTTCATAACCTTTATGTAGCTCTTTTCATCTACCACAGCAGTGAGTACAACTGCTTTTACTGTCAGTTCTTGTTTAAGATGAACAATATGCAAATTGCTAGTAGGAATAAAGTAATTCACATGAAAGGGCAAGATCTGATCAGAAAATTTGCAAATGCCCTAATGGATAATTTGAGTGGGGCTTAAAGATCAACCCCATTAGAGCAGAGAAAAGCAGCTGTCTAGCCAATGACCCTTCTTGATGGTATTTAATGATAATGAAGTATTTAATGGCATGGCAGGCTTCTGTTTGCAGCACTGTCCCTAAGGCCAGGCCAGAATACAGAATTACAGAGAAACTGCCTTTTTCTGAATCCTGCTCCCCCTCCACTTAATTACATTTAGGAAGCCTCCTAATGAAATATGACCAATTTGGGAAGACCACAGTGCAAAGCATGAAGTGGAGCAAATGCAAACCAGCTTATAGTTCTCTTAAATAATTTAAAGATAATGATCACATGAGGAAGGTCTCATTGCAGAAGAGATTGGTGGCTAACATGGGAAGGGTTTGACTTCACCTCTTTAGAACAGCCTGGCATCTGTTGCTGATATTTTCTGAGTCATAATGCTTGTTCTGCGTTAGCTGCTGAGCAAATGAAGCCATCTCATTGATTTTCTCCATCTGAGCTTCCAGGGCTTTTTCAAACTGTGCATGTTTCCTCTGCAGGCTCTCCACACTAGACACTGAGTCCTGGATAGAATTCAACAAAGGGAAGCTGCTCTCAGTCAGAGTTTTTTCCATCCAAAACGCTGATAATCCAGAAGGTAAATGGAATTTGCCACACATTTGCAAACTAGCTGTCAAGAAAATTTATTGTTCTTTGGAAATGATTGGCATTGATCTGACACTTGGGACCTAAATAACGTTCCATGCAAGGTCTGGGGCCAGTATTTCAGTGCTGGATGCTTAGCTGCTCGTGCATATTGTTGTGCTTGCATAGAACACATAACTTCTCAAGAATTAAAATATCAGCACCTCATTTTAAATCAGTCTTAAAACAGATGACATGTTGAAAGCAAATGTGGGATGCCAAACTAAAACCAGAGTTAAGAGAACAAATATGTCACAGAAAGAGGTTAAAATTAGAGTCTCAGTTTCAACTCATGGAATTTGGAAGAGCTCAGATCCAGATTTGAATCTGAGGACTGAAGTCTGACATTACCGTTAATCTGGAGAGAAACACTTCATGTAATGTTTGTGAATCTCAAGCTTAATGACTCAGAGTTCTCTTTTCAGCACCCCTCTGCACTTTAATTATAGAATCAGTGGTGTCAAAATGTTGTTCTGGAGTAAACTCTGCTTCTCCATTATTCTAAAGGAAGCAATAAAGCTCACATCAAAGGTGTCAGAAAAAAATCTAAACTTCTGGATGCTTCCATGAGTCATTGGATGGGAAATTACTCACAGAGTATTTTCTGCACATTGCTGAGCTAAATATGTTTGAGGGAGTCCTCCTAAGTCTTGTATACTGTAATGAAGGGGCTGGAAATACACTGAACTCTGAGGTGTCATTACAGCTCCTGCAGGGACAACTAATTTAGTAGCACTACCTACACAAGGTGTAGGGTGAGCTGAGTGTCAGGAAGTATATCCAGCACCCTGCACAGCTTTTGGAACCCACGCATCAGTCTGCAGCCTCAGTTATTGTGGTGTTGCTGATAGGTGTGGTAGGCAATTTAAGCAACACTGGCTGTGCCAGCAGTGAGAGCAGTGGGGACTTGCACATGGCTGGCAAAGGTATTTGGGTCAGGTAAGGCAAGCCAGGCATTGAGCAACCTGGGCTAGTGGGAGGTGTCCCCACCCATGGCAGGGGGGTTGGAACTGGATGATCTTTCAGGTCCCTTCCAACCCAAACCATTCCAGGGTTCTGTGTGTCTATGCAGTCTCGTTTTTCACTATAATCAGAGCAGTTGGATTGTTTCATTACTCTTAGGACTGAGATTTCCATCCTGTGTAAAGTCTGAAGGAAAGAAATCTGATCCTAAGCCACCAACATGGCAGAGCAGTAACTTCAGAAGGAGAAAGAGCACAGGAAGATTCAGAGCAGTCATTGTACTTCACAGTCCCCTCTTCTCCAGACTGATTGCAGAGCAAATTGTAATTTCCCAGAGCACATACCCCTAAATCCTCATTAGCTAGGAAAGCCTCTTTGCTGCTGAGCCAGCTCTCAATCTGTTCAACGTAGCCATAGAATTTCTGTATAAGGAAAAAAACCCAACAGTCACAAACAGGAAAATATGCTGTAAAATAAAAGCTAACCTGACTTCAGCAGACTACGCTGAAAAAACAAATATTTGCATGGCCATTTCAAAAATGAATACATAAAGAAGCGTTGAAACTGCCCATACCATAAGATTTAAGTTCTCATATATATGATGATTTTAGATGGGATTAATAGCCCAGGTCTCATTTAAAGTATTTGACATTCCCCAATGTAGAATCCCTGAGCAGAAATTTTTAAAGGGAGATGACTGTTACAGGGAAGTATTTCTGGAAAACTGCAGCCAAAATAGTTCTTTTATTAGGAAAAAAAAATCCAGGAAAAAATACATTATTCTGTCCATGCTAAATGTTTCTTCAGGGTTTTTTTTTAAAAAAAATACTTGTCTGGTTCCGTGTTTTTTTGGGAAGGTTATAGAATTTGGAAGAGTAGTGATGTTGCATTATGTGTCTTTTTCCAGATGTATGAAAGTTTGACCAAATTTTGTTAAGTTTTACAGTCTTTGAAAAACAAATAAGCCCATATTCCACAGAAATTTCTATGATTTGTAGAGGTAAAATTTCTCAAACTCCTGTCACCACTGAATGTGCTTGGCCGTCATCATGCCTTCCAGAAACCAGCAAAATGTGGATTAAACACTGGGCATTATTAGCACATCTTTCATCCTACCATCTCATAAATTTGCTATTTATATCAAGAAAAACTGTCAGTGGCATGTGCGTTCTCTCATGAATATCTTTTTACTCACCTGTAAATCTTGTGCCTGAAACAGTTTTATATATTGCTCTTTCCATGCTTGGATCAGTTCAGACCAGGCTTGCTGCAGTCTGGAGAGGGACTGGTGAATCTCAGGGGTTGCATAGTGACCAGAATTGGCAAGTTCTTTACCGTAGTCACTGAGAGCATTGAATCTTTCCACTCGGGCTTCAATCTCCTCCTAAAATACATTACTGAGGTTGATGTCAAGGGTTTGTGAAAAGCCAGTTATTCAGAATACAAGCCTTAAGGGGAAGAGTTTGGGCTGTAACTCTCTGGCACTAGTATTTGTATGGAAAATCATTCACCTTTGAGCTGTGTTACTGGAAGAGCATAGAATTGCCTAAGAGAAAATAAGTGTAAACAATAAATGACTTTATTGATCTACAAACAACTGTTTTCCTACAAATAAAAACTGGGATTTAGCTAGAAACAGATTAGAAAATGCTGAGATATAAATGAACACAATTTCAAACATCCATAATATCACACTCCCACCCCCAGTCTTCCTACATAAAAGTGGGTTTTTTAGGAAACAATGCCTAGAATTTTTCCTCTCCCGACAAATAAGTTGGCAGCAGATTTTTACATTAAAGACATGATTTTACTTTATTTTGTAGTGTTAAAAGGAAACACATTTGACTTTTTAACCTGGTCTGAGGAATGAGTCATATCCCTATACTGCATCCTGAAGGTGAAAGCATAACAAAGTTAAGAATTTTTAATGTATGCAATTTGGAAATAAAAATAACTATGTACTGAAATAATACCATGCATTAACTCATGAACTACTTTGAACACTATGGCATGTATGATTCAATTTCTGAAATTAGAACTGCTGCTTTTAGGGATTTTTGGGGTGGTGGTGATGTTGCCCAATCCTAGGTAACACAGCTATAAAATAGTAACTCATTTTTTTAAAAAATCCACATTAGCATACTTTGTTCAGCTCTAGTCTCTCCTGAGGACTTTGGTTTGAGCCACTAACCTGAATAAAAAAACCCCCTCCTTCTTGGCTTGTCTATAATTTTAGTTCAGTCAACATAAGAATATAATGCTTTAATTCCTTCTTTTCTCTGTGACTGTCTCCTTAGAGCCATTTGGGCTCCTTGACTAACAGATATTAAAGACTTACATCTTGCTACCATTTATATTTGGAGCACACTACAACAGTGATTTGTGGTATTTCTACTATGACAAAGAATTATTAGCAGAAAGATTGTTAAGTCTGTGGTATGAGAAATGCTTGTTAAAATGGATGACTCTAAAGAAGGAGGGGATTTCAGGTACTTCACACTAAATTCAAGTTTAGAAAATCAATCAGAATCTACAGATTGTTTGTACCAGTAATGGGACCTGCAAAGCACTGGATATTAGCAGTGATTCATGGCTTTTAGAAGAAGTAACATAATTGCAAGGAGAATGTAGCACACAGCTGAAAGATAGCTATTATTCTTGGGAAAAAGTAAAATACTGACTTTTTTCCTAATCTTAATTAAGGTATCACTCCTTTTAGAAAAGAAACCAAAAGTAGCCACCAAAACATTAGTAAGGTAACTATTACTGGGATATGAACAGCTTCAGAACTGAATGCATCACACTGTTCAGTGGTAATTTACCTTGCTGTGTGAAACAAACTGCTGTTTGTATTTTCTTCTCAGGTAAATTAAGTTCTCATGAAAAAAATCTAGCTCGAAGCAAGGATTAACTGGCATTAACTTTTTTGGCAATCAGAGCAAAGAGATAAGCAGTGAGCATGGCATGAGACTGAACCTGTTTTTCACCATCTGGCTTGGACAGCAGTACAGGTGAGAGCTCATGGGGCTTCTGAGCCTTTTTGCAAAGACACAAGCTGTCAAACAGCCCATGAGACAGTTTTGTCAGTGTGTATGACTTCTATCCCCAGCCTGGGACTGGAAACAGTTCCTTCACCATGTTACTGACAGATGCATGCAGCAAAATTCTGCTGTGTCTGCAGGAATTAATTCCCATGGGAAATATTCCCAGTAGATTCAGCTGGAACCATGGAAGACACTTGCCTTTCTCTCCTGATGCTCCTCAATCATGCTTTCAGCTTCATTGGCGCTTTTAGGAAGCCCCCCTGCTTCCATTACAGCTCTGGTGTCTTGGGCCCAGTCTAGGATCTCCTTCATCTCCAAGTTAAACTTCTGCAGCTGGTACGAGGCTGCCAACTTCTCCTTCCTGCCACACAAGGTGCAGTTCAGCATTAGCTGACACAGGATTATCTCGTTGCCTCTCCCTCCCCATTTGCAGAGGAAAGTGTCTTAACAGAAACCAAAGGAGATTAATTCAAGCTTGCCCCTACAGTTCCTAAGAGTCCTCATGTTAACCAAAAACACAGGAGATGCACACTGCCTTGGAGACAACATGCTCACTAATTTTTTACATCAGTTCATTAGCACAACAGAGGTAAAAAAGCCTTTATAGCTTTTGCTGACAGCAATGACTGCAGATTAGGATTAAGCCTTTCTTGTTTTGGAAAGATTTGAGAAAAAAAAGTCTTCTAGAACCATCCAAAAATAAGTCTTTCAAAACGACTTTATGATAGGTTTAATCTGATAGTCTGAAGGCATTTTAGTAACATTATTTAATGGGATAAACCACAAAACCATTTTATTAGTTTTCCCAAAGTCACATCAGTGGAACTTTCT
Organism: Rhipidura dahli; assembly: GCA_013399225.1. Lineage (NCBI taxonomy): Eukaryota > Metazoa > Chordata > Aves > Passeriformes > Rhipiduridae > Rhipidura > Rhipidura dahli. The sequence goes on along the minus strand of VXAC01002584.1, from coordinate 76,106 downwards.
GTGTATCGAGTCACACTTTTTCCAATGCAGGTGTCTTAACTGCCTGTGTAAACCTGGTAAAAAATCCTTAAAAACCTTTAAAAGACCTCTGGCAAGTAGGGTCTAGACCCCAGGGAGCAGCTTTGCTCCTGCTGAGAGATATCCAAACCTCTCTAAGTCTTCACCTTTGTTTGGCCTGTCCCTGGAGACGTAGCCAGTTGTTTTTCATCTCATGTTGCTTCATAGTCAGTTTGTCATTTATGGATGGATTCCTTGTGGAAAGGCGGAAAGATTCCCGTTCCAATGGCTGGGAAGAGATTTATAGTGGGGTTTATATTCATTCCTGAGCTTGCCTTTCAGGAAAAATAGTTAATTCTCAGACCCTGGCTCTCAAAGGCAGGTAATTAAATTACAATAACAAAATATACAAAGGGACATGTAATGTGGAAAAAATAATACACATGCATTTGTGAGCAAACATCCATGTGAAGAAAGATCTGTGTGCATTGCTTTGCATGCACCAATGTTAATTTACAATTAAGAAAACAGCTTTGCAGAATATGGACTAACAGATGGGAAAATGAAGTGCTGATTCTAACTTCTATTGGCAGTGTGGTGAACAGTAATGAATACTCATCAACCCAGGTTCAAAGTTGAAAACTTCCTTGTAAAATTCCATCAAGTTGATGAAAATGAAGAATTTTAATTATGCAGAAAGGAAAATATGCCAGTCTGGTTTTAATCCTTATAAAAAGTGCAGTTATTATACTAAAAACCCAACCCCAAACCTCATCCATCTCCCCCATACAGCCTTGCTTACACCTTCTAATAATCACCTACATTTCATATGAGAATTAGCTAACAAAGCAGCAGTGTTGAAGGTACCACACATATTGTCACTATTTGTCTACTATTGTGAAGAAAAGTTTTTTCATATTTTCTACATGAGAGGGCTTAACACTGGCCAGCAGTGAAAAAATGTGAGAGATTGTCATAGGATTTATACTGCTGTGATTCAACAGAATATATTTCTTTTTAGTAAAAATATGCAAGTATAAAGGGGCTCAGGCTCACCAAGTTTAGTCCTAAATGAAGCAAAAAAAAAAAAGCCCGGAGTGGATCAGGCAGGCTGTCATAACCTAAAATTTCTTTGTTTGATGTCTGTGTCAGGAACCTACTGCTGTGTGAGGTTTGCATTTAAGTTCTGAACAGAAATAGAGTTTTGATTTTTGTTCAGCTCAGTAGAGGAACTGGGGGAAAGATGGAGTCCACACCTTCCAAAAAGTACAGGACTGCCTGATCTGGCTTGTAGCTGAGGGCCAGAGAATCAGATGACGTTAAAAAGGGACTTTTCTTCTTAGTTTTGGTGCATCAGGAAGAATAATATTTGATAAGATAAAGCAGGATTAAGCAGTATGGTATTGTCATGAGAAGAAATTTATGCTGCTCTTGCATTGCTGAAAATTCCTGCCAATCAATCTGAAGAGTAACAATGATTTTTGCACCATATTTTCAAGAAGAAAAAGTGAAATTTTTTTAGTATCCTCTGTACTTCCCTACTTCTTACCTCCATTTTTGACTTAATAACACTGATTTCTCTCTCCATTTCTTCATGTCTTCGAATCAGGTTTTCCACACTTTCCACATCTTTTCCATAATCCAGTGCTTGTATCAATACACTCTGGAGAGGGCAATAGGATGTGCAAAAGGTGAAGATGACACCAAACAAAAGGATCTGTATCTTAATTATTTCAAAGAGTCTCCTCCTTCACCTCTTTGCATTGCCATTTGAATGTTCTTATGGTCTTTTAAAATGTCAATAGAGCACATTGTCTGCTGTCCTTGCACAGATGAAATAAGAATCCACATCTCTCTGAGCAGTCATAATTCTTAAGAGGCTTAAGGTGCCTCTGGCCATTCACATGTAAAACAAAGACAGGCGTGCCTCCCTGAATTTCTCAATCTTTCTTTTCATTTTTGTTTTTCATATTCCAAACCAGAAAAATATTTCTGAATAAATGTTGGCACAGAAATTATCAGGTGTGAGTTATTAAAATATAAAATAATAAAGCTGACCCTCAGCATTCTAAGAAATTTAATCCCATAAAATGAAGAAATATATTTTAAAAGTTGTTATAAATATTTCAAGCCAACAGGCTTGTAACCTTAAGTAGTACCACTTGCCTACTGACTTATAATCAAATAAATACAATTACTTACATTGATGAAATAATTAGTTTTTATATAGCTTTTTTTTTTCCTGTTAATATCAAAATTATAATTCAGGATAGGCATTTTTACCTCAATTTTCTGAGTGAATGAGATTGCCAGAACATTTTTCCATTTCAATTAATCAAAATTGGAAAACTCACCTTCTCAGTAATTCTTTCTGTGATGTCATCTATTTCTCTGATTAAGGCATGAATCTCTAGGGCTCCCTCTAACTTCTTCCTGTATGCATTCAGGTTACCGTGAAAACTGTTCCACCTTTAATTGGAAATAATGTTTTAGGGATGTATTTCAGAGGTAGGGATTTCTGTAACTGAGTTTCATGATGCTCATATTTAAACAAAAACACAGGTTTTCTGAACTACCTTATGTATTGATCCCCAATTCCCCATAATAGAGGGCTCATCACAGGTATAAAGCATTAGCCTGAGAAGACTATCTGGTTGGATTTATTCCATGTTTTCAGAATGACATGGGGGTTAAAAGCTAAAAAGTATTTTTCTAGTTTCCTTAAACTCTCAATAACCTCACAATTGATGCCTTCGTGCTTTTGTTTCTTAGACAGTGGGCTGTGGAGCAGCAAAAGCACCAGGCAATTCACCAGGACAGCTGTGTGAATAGATGGAAGTGTCTAAGCTTCATTAATCTTGTGTGCCAAGTGATGTGAAACAGAATATTTGCCTCCAAGGCTAGAAACATGACTTTGGCACTTGTGGATTAAAAATCCTGCTAAGCTACCTTCTCTGGGAGTCTTGAAAGACAACTGCAGTGTCTGATATTTGGTAGTCATGATATTAAAGTAGAAAACAAATGTTCTGATTCCTTCATTTATCTCAGCTGAAGACACCTAATTTTCCAGTCTTGTTTTTGCTTTACACAGAATGTTTGCAAGCAAACTCACTTCTCATTGAGATGCTTTCGGCGCTCGTAGATTGTCTTTGTTTCCTCCTTGTTCTGTCTCTCCAGTTTCATGGCCAGGGCATTGATAGCCCTGATGTGAGCATCATCCACTGTCGACTCCTGTAAAGTGAGAAAGGGAACAAAGATGCATGTTCAAATTGCTTGTGGCTGAGTTTTCCACTGAGATGTGAAAAACAACACAAGCAGCCACAAGAAAGGGTTTTACCTCACTAACATTTCAGGCACAAGGAGTTTGCTCTGCTACAACTGCTGGTGTTACCATGTCCCTGATGAGAGGACAGTAAAGGCAAGAAAGAACATTAATAGCTCTAGATGCAGCAATGATCTTGGTCTAGGTGAGGGCCCTCAGACCCCCAGACACTCATTTCTAAATCAGATTTTCCAGCAGGAGCTCATTTGGAGAAGAAACACAGGTGCAGTTGCTGGTTGTATAGGTGGCTGCTGTGGAACAGCTGATGTGTGGCAGATTGTTCCCATGGCAAACAGGTAGTGACTTGTGGCTCCTGGGCTCCTGGGCCTACTTGCTGTTTTATCTAGATGAGCTTCTGTCCAGGAGTGCCTTCTGTACTGTAGACAACAGGCTCAAAATCCATAGAGCTTTGAGAATCCCAGACAGTCTGTGCCACTGTGTTTGCTTCTAAGGCAACATCAGTGCACTTTAAAACAAGGGCTAAGCCTTCAAGGCGACTTGCTCCCCATGCACAAACCATGGAATGGATGACATTTGCACATTGCCCCTATAATTTGGACTAATTTTTCTTTTGGAGCACTATGGATGGCCAGCACTGAATGCTGCTCCGAGATTCAAAAACATTCTTTACTTTTCTGGGACAAATAAATCACAAGTTTAGCAGGGAGACAATCACTGGTATAAAGAAGCACAGCTGCAAGATGCCAGCACACTGCTAATGTAAGTATTCACTCCACTGTGTATTTGGTTTGTATGCTGCTTCCATATGTGCTTTCCTACTACACACAGCCATAAAGTAAACAAGAGAAACCAGCAGACAGCCAGATATTCTTCAGAAACTCTGCAGCCTCCTCTCCTGGGAAATAATAGCAGCACAATGAATAGAAAGTCTGGCAGCCACCAATGCAGGATGATTGCTCCCTACCCTGATCTCAGATTTTTCTGGTGGGAAAACCCAGGCTGGATTGATGCACACACTGTGCCAGAAGCAACCTCCTTCTGTTTGTATCACCCTAGGAAGCACTGCATAACTGAGCATCAGCTATCAGGGCATAACTGCATAACTCTCCCAGCTTTTCATCTGCAGGAGTCATGTTCAGAGCATTACAGGAGCAGTGGCTACAAGCTGATAGTGTCTAAAGCCAAGAGTTTCCTGTGGCATGTAAGATCTACCTTTGTTTATGGAAAAACTTTCCTATTGTGAGGCTTATGCTCTGGAACATAATGGAACACTGGGTTGCTTCTGCCCTATTAATCATCCTTCTTTTGGCTGGTACAAGCTGTAGAAGAGCCCTTGCTCAATCCCTTAGCTCACAGTCAGCTGGTGAGTACAATGAATGCCTCTTCAATTTACTAATTCCCTGGTGCTGTAGCCAAGTAATTTGGCTCTCTGTCCAAATCCTTTGTGAATGCACTGTCACGAAATTCTGCTGGGCTCTGGAATAGGGAGCTCAGGGTTTTCTCCCTGGTGCCAGGCATATCTACACTGCTACTTTGCACAGAAGAGGATTGTCTCCTGCTATTAGGCAACAGAAGTGGGAGATAGGAGCTGCCCTAACAAGAATCAACAACAAGGTAACAGGCAAACAAAGGATAAAGGATATTAGGAGACTACATTAAAGTAAACATCACTCACAAATTCCTAACACATCTCTTTCCAGACCTTTCTCACAATTTCCAGACTAGCAAATCAGCACAGTAATCTTTCCCATGTGACACACAGACATCCTAGTCCTCATCTGCAGCAGTTCACACAAACAGAGAGAGCAAGAGGCTGCTGCAAATGCATCCCCTCAACATATGGCCTCAGAGGTCTTACAGTGGGAGCTGAACCCATGACAAGGAAGTCCCTGTTCCCCAGGCTGGGTTCCTAAGTTAGCACATCTCACTGGGGGCAGGAGAGGCAGCTGGCATGACTCAGCACCATGAAAGAGGGTCAGAGATTTCAGCATTGAAAGGTGAAGTGTGCAGCTGTCATGTCATGTGGCTGTTATCCAAAGTGTAGACCACTGCCCTATTCTACTAAATGTCTGGTTATTCGTGTTATGATTCATGAGTGACCACGTGTGCTGTATAAACAAAGGCCCCCCAGATTTATGTGCTTAATTTGGATGAAGAGAATGAGAATGAGACTGTTCCTCAGGAGGAGGGAAATGGAGAAATAAAGGATGGAAATAGAGAAATTAATTTTTTTTTGTTTTTTAACAGCTTTTTCATGGAAGGTCTAGATCAGTTCTCACATTCAAACAAGCATGGCTGAAACAACCACTTTAAAACCACTTTTGGGTGGAAATCACTGGGACTTTGCAGACTACATGACCCAAACAAAAATTGCTCAAATTCAGGCTCACACAGCAAGTTTTCCAGCCATTTAATGCAGTCCAAAATGCTAGGTGGTGTCATGAGTGCATGACAGCTCTGCTTAGACATCTTCAAAGCAGAAGGCATAATAAAGGAAAATTCTGTCCTTTTAAATGACTTTTGAGGTAGTGATGCTTCCTCTCCCTTTGATCTTACACCTCCTCAGAGTACTGGAACTGTATTTGCTAGCTGAACTGAAAATCAACTGCTGCTTGCAGCCACACAGGGCATGGAAAACACCTCTTACCCCTGATGTTGCTCCACGGAACTCATTCAGCTTCTTCTTGAGCTGCAGGCAGTGTTCGTAGTCATTTCCCACATCGCCCACATTAATCATGACCTCCTGGGGAAATAAGCAGCCAACAGACAAATATTTAGGTGAAGAGTACAAGAACACAGCAACTCCCAACACTTATCCTGGTGCAGTAAGATCTGTGATGTGTCTATAAATCACTGACCTACAGCTTCTGAAATAGTCTCTTCTGATCTTTAAATATTTAATTTTAACTCCCTTTTTGATTTACTGCTGGCTATGGAAGCAAACTCTGAATGAAAGTGATTCTTCCCTCACTTCTGCAAAGAGAAACTTGCATATCTGATATACAATGAGAGTGAAAGTCAGTTGCCAAATTCATCAAGTCTCTTCCATTCTAATCTGCTTTCATTTCTCTGCCTCAGTAGAGACTCATGAGATGGCCACAAATGATCAAAACTCTTCATGTGCACAGTTTACATGAGAAGCTGTGCTAATGCTGCCCAACTGACTCTGGTACGGAGAGATTCCACAGAATTTGTTAAATTATTCTTTCATATTGTTTGTAGAACATACCATGGTTCTTCCAGGCAAAAATCACCAAGCAAATATCCTGGAAGATGACACATTTATCAGAATGCCACTGCTGAATAGCAAGTCTTTAGTGTGCTGCTTGGGTTAATACTAAATTCCACTTGCCTTCTCCCTGATCCAGGCTTCCACCTGGTCCACCTTCTGGAGAAATTCTAGGAAGTCCCGACTGTCCTCCAGCATCTTTCCACGAGCAGCAACAGCTCTCTTCAACTTCTCCCAGTGCTCCTGAAGCAGGCGGACTTGGCGACGGATCTCTCCCGATTTTGGGTGGCCTTTTGATACCAGGGCTTCTCCTTTCTTCACATTCAGAAGAAGAAATTAAAAATTAAAGTTGCCATTAATTTTTAATGGGATTACCATGTTGCATGACCTTCCTAGAAGGACTCTTTCACCTTCCTAACCTGGATTGAACAATAGATTACTAATATATATTCTTATCGCCCAAATGATAAAGCCAGCTGGAAAGCTTTTACATCTGGAGGGAATTTAGAATCATAGAACACTAGGTTTTGAATATTTCCCTGCCAAGAAAGATATTCATGGAATGGGAACACCAAGTATTACAGATGTCTGTGCCCTTTAGCTATATGATTCACCAAGTTCCAGCAAGAATGTTCACAAATTGGGCATGAAATCCTATTTGCCTTCTGTAGGAGTAATGTCAGGCAAGGAATAAGTCAGTGTATATTTTCCTATTTAGGCTATAAGGAAAGATGGAAACTCCCTGGATGGAGCAATTAAAGTATCTCCCTGTTGTAAATAAGCAGTGTTCCATTTCCATGGCAAAGCAACCGTGTTCTTGTCACACGTGCAGGAAAATTGATGCAAAAGTGATGACAGAGCTACTCCTCCTTTACATTTCATCAATCTGTCCTTCTTTGGATGAGCAGTAATGATCTCTAAAAGCACTAGCAGAGTGAGAGGGTTACCTTATTAACAGCTGTGATGATTTCCTCATTTGCTAGGATCTCTGCCTCAAAGACCTGATGTTTCTGCAGCAGCTTCATCTTGTCCTGCAGATTGCTGGGGTCTTGTATGGAGGGATCCTCCAGCTTCTGCATGCGCTCACTGATCCAGTCTTCAGCCTGCAGCAGGGAGAGGCACCCTGATCAGCACAGCAGCCACCTGGGATCCTGGGGCCTCCTCCCACGATTTGTCACTATTCTGTGCCAGAGTCTGTGCCTGGGCTGGACAGACTGAGTGGGAGCTGACAGCTGAGACACCTCTTCAGTTTCTGAACTTATTCTACTTCTTTAAAAGAGGGTAGGAGAGAAAGTAATTTTTATCTGACCTCAGGAGTAATGAAAAATTCCTTGAGTTCCTCAGATTTTTTCACAAGGCATAAACAGAGTATACAAACTTCTAGATTGTGTACAGAGAATCCTTGAGCCTTAACATGGTATACATTTAAAATGAGATTATGACCACTGAGTCTGAGAGTTTCATCGGGTGTCTCTGCCACTGACCTACCTGCAAACTGTGTAAGGATTCTTTAGAACTCAGTGCCTCACCTATAAAACAGCACTAACATTTCCTCATGTCAGTGGTGTTGTGAGACCTAAATGGAAAATGCAAAGCAAATAAAGATTTACTGAGGGAGCCCAAGATTGTTTGAAAGGAAATACAACTGTATTTGCTTTTATACATCATAAAATTCAAAATGGTCTGGTCAGAAATATCAGATTCGGAAAAGCAGGTGATTTATGAGCGCTAACAAAGCAAAAGTTATGTGTTTCCTTTAGCAAATTATTTTTCTAGGGGATTTAAAATTATGCAGAATAAAATGAAGAATATGATAGCAAGTTTTCCACAATTTTCTTTAAGTTCTGCTGAACTTTAGCCCTTAGCACTGAAGGAAATATGTTCTATCCATCAAAACACTGGGAATTGAACACTTGACATAAAGTTGTAACTGATCCTGTTGTCCTCAGAGCACTGAAGTAATGTAATGTTTTGACAACACAAGAGCTGCAAATTGAAGGGCAGCTTTATTAGTTTCAAAACATCTTGGCTGTCCTTGTGGAACTGTGCACTACATGCACACAAGACTTGTCAGCTGGAGGATTTTCTCTGTTAATTGATGATTTGAAATGTTGTTTCAGCTGCTGAGATTCTATAAACAATAACAGAAATAGCTTTCACTAGCAGCATACTCTCCAGAAACTGTTTCCCTCCAAAGCACAGTTGGAGACTCAAACAGGCCGTGTCAAACTTGCCCAGGAATCCACACTGTCACCTGCTGCTTTCATTTCCAACACCCTCCTCGATGGCCTTCTCCCATTCCCAGCCACACATTAGTGCTTCAGTGTCACTTAAGTGACTCTCCATTTGAATGGGAGACTCATCCATACGGTCAGAATGAGAAACAAACCAATCCCCAGGATAAAGCCACTTTAAGGTCAATTTCTCTCCTACTTTTTAATTAGAAGCGGTGGCTTTAATGACAGACTGAACATCTGCACTCTTAGTGGCTTGGTTTATTTTAAGGCTTGTCTAAGATGGCTCTAGAGAGTGAAAGATCCTTCTCCTGGCCTCGTGCCCACATTCAGATGTGAGGCAAAGCTGATCTGTTTTCCCAAGACCTTTCTATGGAAAGATTTAATGGTTGTCTGGACAGGCCTTTTCACTTCATTGAAGGCAACAGTAAGACTAGTGTTATGCTCAGTATAGGCACAAGACCAGACTTATTTCTATGGGAATCATAAAAAATGGGGGCACAACCAATTTAGAAATTTAGCATTTTCAAGCTATGAGTTACTGTAACCTCATGAGCACAAACTTTTTGCTAGTTACACTGATTTTTAATGACAGAAGTACATAAAGAATCTAAAGGAATGTCCCTGCTCCAGACATCTAGAAATTATAACTAATTCTCTCTCTCACTCCCCTAAGATAAAGATGTAAATGTTTTTTTATTCTTATGTACAGGGTGAAAGGGAAAGGAAGTACTACTACTATGATGAGCAAGTTTCACAGTCAGTGTTAAAACCAGAGCCAGCTTTAGAAGTCAAAACTTTTAACTGTATAATATTCTCTCTGTAACAGTTTAAATACACAGATTTCTAAGTAGCATCTCACACATTTGCCTTCCACATTAACACTGAGCTACAGACTTCTTGGCAATAGTGTGGTCTGTAAGTCTGTCTCACTTCTGTGAGTCAGACAAAAGCACCATATTTCTACTGTAGAAGGGTGAGTCTTATTTTGTAAAATGTGTGTGATCTCTTGAGTTAATCATTGTGGGTCATTGTACTAATGTATGTAGTTCTCTATGTAATTGCTTCTAGAGGGTAATTAAGAGAATTTTAATGATGATAGTGATCACTAATTTCTGCTGACACAAAAACTTCTTTTTGATCAATAGAAATTACTGAACATGCTTGCAACATAGAGAGTTTTCAGGGGAGTGGGACCTGAGCTATGGGTCTTGTTCTCTTAATAAATAAGAATAAGCAATGACCTAATTGATTTCACAACTAAACTCAAAACTCATCTCTGAATTTAGCACTCCTGTGGGAACCATTCTCACACATGAACTTGTACACACCCAGAATATAATTAAAATCAAATTAAACATCCCATTCTATGCAACAAATTGAAGGAAAGATATTACTGTGAGATTTTTGGTTTTTAATTCCTTGGTGACATTCACATTCTACAGCAGCAGGCAATGACTCCAGATTGGTGAGGTAAATGAGCACATAACCTGAGAGCAAAAACTCCCAAAGAACTCTTGGATGAATTTATGTGGAGAAAGTGGATGAGAATAGGGAATTGTTCCTCACTATGCAGGGCCAAATCTTCTGCTCTGTGTGGTTCAAGAATGAAGGGGGACACCAGCCCAAGCACTGATTTGACAGTTACAGAGAGATTGAAAGAAATGCATAAATATTCCTACCTAATGGGTTACTTGTACTTCCAGAAGGACACTGAATATTTCTCTACCAAGAGAATTTTAGCAGTCCTGAGAATTTTCTGTCACAGGTACACTGTGACATTGACTTTGAAATTATAAGCCCTGTGCAATGCACCATTGAGTCCGTCCACTCCCCTCTGCTAGTCCAAAAGGTGGACAGGCCATTACTGGTGGATTTTCATTACTTTCCTATTGTGTGATAGTAAAAGTATAACCAAAAAATACAAATTAATATTTGGGTGTATAAATAATTTCTGAAGAAAAAGAAAAGGGAAAGAAAAAAAAAAAAACGGAAAAGGAAAAGGAAAAGGAAAAGGAAAAGGAAAGGAAAGGAAAGGAAAGGAAAGGAAAGGAAAGGAAAGGAAAGGAAAGGAAAGGAAAGGAAAGGAAAGGAAAGGAAAGAAAAGTAAAGAAAAGAGATGAAAAGAGAAAAGAAAAGAAAAGAAAAGAAAAGAAAAGAAAAGAAAAGAAAAGAAAAGAAAAGAAAAGAAAAGAAAAGAAAAGAAAAGAAAAGAGGAAAGGAAAGGAAAAGAAAAAGAAAAAGAAAAAGAAGGCATAGCTCTGGCTTTGTAATGTAGCCAAAGAAAAGGGTATTTAAATGTCTGACTATTTGGGAGTGGTGAGGAGTCCCAAACATTAAAAAACCCCCGAAAATAATAATTTGGCCCTCAGCAGCAGTTGCATTACAGGCATTCATTCTCCTTTGGTGACAATCATAATTTGACCTGTGTCAGGACACGTGTCTTTTTCGTGGGCTGGGAGGTGACCAACACCTGCAGATTTTTCTCAAACCATTGAGGACATTCCATGGGACCCAGCAGCAGAAGGGGTGGATACCACACCAGCAAGAGTGCTTGAAAATGTGCCCCTGGGTCTGTGTGCTGTTGTTTATGCCAGCACAGCTCTCAGTCACACGCGGTGCTGCCCTTTGGGAGGCTGACCTAGTTTGTCTTTCCAACAGTAGTGACAGAGCACAGCTACTCAGTTACAGGACTAAGGCCAGAGCAGCAGACAGACAGAGACCTGCTGGTTCTGCAGAGGCCACAGTAGCTCAACAGCTGTGCTAAGCCCCAGCAGTGTTTTGAAGGCCTTCAGTGAACATCCACTAATAAAGTTTGGTGCCCAGGCTGTAATGCTTTCGGCTTTGTGTCCACCCTGATATGAAATACATTTCCTTTCCCACCAAAGGAAAAATACATAGTATTTTTGCAGTTTTCCTTTCAACTGTTTTATTTTGGTAGAGCTCTTGATGAGTAAAGTGGCTGTAATAGGCACAATGCCACAACAATAGTACAGTAACAGGGCACTGGGACATCCTTCTGCATGAGGGTGGCAGGAGGTGCCATACCAGAGTAGATCATCCATCCACCTAATAATGTCTGCAAGTGTGAGCACTTCATCCAATAGAGGTAGGTGGTTCCTCTGCTTTACATCCCCCAACCAGTCTAAAACCCTCTTACCTCTTCCAAGTTTTGGTAGAAAAGTGCCAGAAGAAGGGCAGTCTGCAGCTTCTCTCTCCTGCTCTGGGACAGATCCTTGATCTGACGCTTCCTCTCATAAATGACATTCAGTTTGTGCTGAATCTTTTGCCCTTCTAGTCCATCAGCCTTTTCCAACCTGCTTGCCTGTTCTTGAAGAGACATCATCTGAGGAGGCAACAGATCTGAAATTACTTTTGTGCTTCCAAGTGGCGTGAAAAAAACAAAATCAGTCTCCTTTCCATAGATAAAGGATTCTCCTTTTTTTCAGTAATGAACCAAGAACAGCAGGGACAAGTTAACCAGCATTCCCTACGTTGCATCTATGACATTACCGTCATTGGACTCTATGGTGCACCCTGGCTACATGAATGAATCAAAGCTGTAGCTCCAGGAGTCCCTGTGCCACTGATTATCCAGTGCAAGGAGTCATGGAGCAAGCATGGCATCCACGAGTGCTCAGATTTTTTTGCTTTCTGGAAACCAGGTGTTGGAATGTAGCTCTCAAAATGAGCAATCAGTCTGGCAGGGAGCTGGCAAGAGTTCTAGGAGTTGATTCCTCTGGGGAGCCCAGGCACAGTCCCAGGTTTAAGTTTAGCCCTAGCCTGGGTGAGTTAGAGCAGTGGCCACCAGCCAGGCAGATTCCTTTACATGCAGGTGAGCAATTCAATCTCTATTCCAAAGGTGCAGGGAGGCTGCCCATTTGGTGCAGCCATTGTGTACCAAATGCATATTTAAGTACTTTGATGAATTTTTTCAAATGTTGAAATAGCTACTTCATTTTGTAAAACACCTACTCTAATTTACTTCCTTTAAAAGTCACTATTTTTTAAAGGGAAAATAGCAGAAATTTCTAATATCCATAACACAGTATGGACTGCTTTAAATATTTCTTCTTGTAAGTCCCACTGTTCTGCTTGCTGAGTGGTTTTCCTATCTCTTGCAAGACAATAGAGAAAGCACTTAGGCATGGAGTGTTGTTCTCCAGTGTTCTGCATCTCATTTCCCTAAGCTTCCCCATTTTATCTGTGGTTCAAGCATATCAGGCATTTCACACCATTCACCATGTCAGTGTGTTACCATATTAAAAAAGAACAAAACATATATGTAACTTTAGCTCATAGGATACTGGCTGGTAGAGTATTCATTGTTGATGTTTTTTACCTTCTCATCCTGTGATGTCAGAAGCTTTTCAAAAGCCTCATGTTTCCTTATCAGTTGCTCTACTTCATCTACAGACCTTCCAAGGTCACTGCTTTTCAAATAAACCTATAAAAAAAAGTTTATTATTTTTCTCAGTGAATCAATTATCCCATAATCTTGATTCATAAATAGGAGAAGAGGTATTGACTCTGCTGCTGAGAGTAGACTTGAGAGGGAAAAAAAGGAACAGGAGGAAACCAAAACTGGAAATTAATTAGTGGAAGTCCATGGACTTGAGCAAGAAATATAAGCATTAACAGGTCTAGCTAAGGAAAGTGACCTGTCAGTCCTTATCACAATCATTAAGTCACAAGGCATTCCAGAGGTATAAGCTGTCCTTGTAATCCCAAGCAAGATCACTGTCATGTCTGACAGATGTCCATATGATTCTTTCCTAGCAGAGTTCCCATAACTCTTCCCATAACTTTGCAGCCTGCCTGAGCAACTTACTCCAGTGCTTTATTACCTCAACCATTAGCAAGATTTTCTAAATATCTAGCCTGAAAATGCATTGCTATCAGTACACCTTGTCATATACTGCCCTCATCACACTCAGGAGATCATTCCTTTTAGGTTTCCTTCAGCCTTGTACATGTTTGTAGACTTTTGCATACTGGGATTTCTGTTTTCTCTAGGTTAAAACGACAGTGATCTGATCAGTCACTCCACAACAGCTGTGCCTTTTTGATTCTGATTATTCTTATTGCTCTCCTCTGGGTTTTCTCCATTCCCACTTATTTTAAGACTTGATGTAACAAGTGGCAATAAGCAATAAGGCTGCCAAAGTGAAGGCTGTGAAGACAGCAGAATGCCTTCCAAGCTGCAGTCTTCAGCATGTGCCTCTGTATAGTGCTTATCTTTTATACAATACCATGAACTCAAGTTCACCTTGCAATCTACTTCCAGAAACTTTTCAGAAGAACTGCTGTAAGACCAGCTTGTCCCCATCCTGTATTTATGCAGCTGATTGTTCCTGAAAAAATGTCATAGCTTGCACCTGTACCAAGTGCATTACATCTGTTCTTTTTTCAGGCCATCATTCCAACTTGTCTGCATAAACTTTATTTTCTGTCTGTTCTGCCAATCTCTGATGCAGAATGGTTTTAGTCTAAAATAACAAATACAGTTTTAAGGAATCTGACCTATGCTCCTTTTAACACCATGCAAGTGTGCACATTTTCCAACTAATTCACACGTATCTCAAAGGCATTGCAGTGTTCTCTTACTCTGTTCAGGTATTAAGGAAAATGACTGCCCCATTATTTGTCCCATACATTCTTTTATACTCAGTTTTACCAAAGGCAAAAGAATTTATTTATCTATTAACAAGAAAAAACTATGCTTTTCTGCAGTTTGGCAGGAATTTATTCTTTTTCATTGGATGTCATTGCTCACAGGCTTTTTTCTTGTTCAGCAATGAGTCAACAGAAGGATAAAATCCTCAGTTACAGGCTCTGATGGGACATGAGCAAAGACTACCCATGGATAAGGTTCACACTGAAGTGACTATGGCTGGACAGACTTTGGGAAATCAGACTGCTGTGAGGGATTGCATTTATCAGCAGTGTGTAATGTGTAATCTGTTTTGGGAGCTCATGGAATCACAAGCATTTGGACAAGGACGAGAAATTCCAATCACTAACCTTGCCTGGGTAAAGTACAATTAACAGAGATGGAAGAAGAATTTGAGATCAATGATATAGTATGAAAGAATTAGGAGGCAGGAAAGAAACAGAACAGAATCTGTTGAACAACACAACTGCTAAATGTTTTGGAAAAGGGCTGGTAAAGGACATGGATAAATATCTGCCTTTAAGCCATAGCTGTGCACAGGAAAAAAAAAAACAAACCATCTGGAGAGATCACTTTTGCTTTGCAAAACATCACAGTCCTGTAGCAGTCTTACAGAGTGTTTTTTATAAGAGAGGAAAGATATTCTTTGGCAACTACTTCAGAAATCCAGTCATGATGTTCATTCTCTGCACAGAAGTATTGGACAACAGTTTAACCCCACAGGGCATCTTCTGCAGGAGAGGCTTCCCAGGTGTGAGCCCATGTGCAGGGTAATCCACACCTACTTGTCAGGGTCTGACTGCACTAACAGGTCCTGGATGGAGCCCTGCTGCCATCTGGGAATATCTCTGAGGCTCAGCCCTGGACATCAGCCCCTTCTGAGCTGCATTGAGCTGCACTGATCCTGCCCTGATCACCTGGGACAGTCCCTCATTTCAGCCACTACCTTGCTTTGGTGCTTCAGCTGCTTGATTTTTACTGCTGCCTCCTCTCAACCCCACTTGGTGGCTGTGGATAAAAGGACTGACAGCCAGACTTGATCTGATGTTCTGGCCCATTTTTGGGGAGTGAATATTTATCATGTACAGAAAAATGCACAGATAAATATCATGCCCAGGCCTGCTCTATGCTAATCCATTCCCATCACAGTAATCACTGTCAAGGAGAGAGAAAGGCCACTGTGCAACAGGCCTAAGTTTATAGTAAGTCTGGCCCATAAATCACCAGAATGTGTAAAGAAATAGATTAATGCCTCTGCTATGCCCCTGTGCTATACACAACCCCCACCAGAAGGCAGATACCCAGTCATTCAAACTTTAATCCTTTAGTCTATCCTACTCATCAAGTGTATGACATTATAAGACATATAATTTCTAGAGTGTTACTGGATTTAGTTTGCTCTTTTGAAGAAAAATGTGTGAGCTCCAGGTCTGTCTA
This sequence comes from Rhipidura dahli, assembly GCA_013399225.1. Taxonomy (NCBI): domain Eukaryota; kingdom Metazoa; phylum Chordata; class Aves; order Passeriformes; family Rhipiduridae; genus Rhipidura; species Rhipidura dahli. The sequence continues at coordinate 60,252 of VXAC01002584.1, read as the reverse complement.
CTGTAATGCTTTATTAAAACACTTATAATTACCATCTATATTTACACCACTGCTTTTAACACAGAAGTAAAAAGTTATCAGCTGAATCTAGCCCACTGCTGTTTGGGGTACAGAGACATACAGCCACATGCTGCACCTCTTTTAAACACTGCTTTAAAAATACTGTACCTTCTTGATATATTTTTGTGGTTTATCTACCATTTCTGGTCAAAAAGGAATTACCTCCAGGACTTTTATTTGGTAACTGTTAGCAGTGAAACTGATACCCGAAGAAAGGGTCAGCTCTTAGTTTTCCTGCTCGTGTATCTCTGATGGAAGAGAAAGGCAAGGGACATCTGCTGGTAAAGATGGTTATTTTCCTTAGAGAAAGAGAAGAGAGCCATCTGAGAGCAGGGGCTCAGAGGTGGTGACTCATAAGCAGCTGCCACTGGAGAGCTCAGTGCCTTGCTCCCGCTGAAATCCACTAAACACAAATGACACTGGGCGTTCAAAGCTCAATTCCTTTGGATGTTACAGCAGTGGGAAAAAGTCCTCCTGACTACTGAAAGCTTTGGACCAAGTCCTCCAAGTAGAATTCAGTGCAAATGCTCTTGGCAACCGAAGTTTTGACACTGAGTAGGAAAAGTGGTGCTCAGGAAGCAAATTGCTGCAAAAGGGAAGTGGCTGCATCCATTGCAATGGCAACGTGCTCAGAGGGGAGCAGCCCCTGTAGCACCAGCAGTGCTGCTGCCTGGAGAGCAGCTGAGCTAATACATTTCCATTTGTCTTTTACAAAGAAATCTTACGAGAGCCATTGCTATAATCAGAACCACAAGGATTTTTTTTTCATTTAAGCATTTGTTATACCAGTCTGAAAGCAGAATAAAAATTGGCTCCCATGCCACAATGCTGGCCTGTCACCAATTACATCACTTTTTGGCATATTTTTAGACAGGCCTCCTAACTCCTGCTTTGAACGAGCCACATTGATTTCAAATACAAAACACTGCATAGCTTTCCTCAGGTAACTTATCAGGGTCTCCCACAGCACACAGCAGGTATAAGCTTTCTTTCAAGATTTTTTCTATTAGGAATCATGGCCCATCATTGGAAATTTAATATGCAGCCACAAAAAGCACAAAAGGCTTGGCCGCTGACCATAAAACATTTTTAAGTGAAGACTTCCAAAGATGCTTGAAACCACAAAAGGGTTTTGGAGATTTCTGAGATTTTCTGGAATAAATTTTCAAGTTATTAACAATATAAAGCATGAAAACAGGAATTTTAACCCTACTGAACTGGAGTTTTTCCTTATTTCTGAGTTCATTGCATAGTTCTTGCCAGAAAGACCTCTTTCATACAAGTTAATGCAGAATTAAAAGCAAAGTCCAATTAAAAAAAAATCATTTAAAATAAACCAATACTATTTGCACAGTTATGTGACAGCATCTGCCAACTCTAGCTTTTGGAGGGCTACAGAATGAAACATTCTAGTCATTTAGTCATTTACGTACCTATGCTCCCTGGATGCCACAACGTTGCATTTATACTCGCTGGAAAACGACACAGCCCCAAAATAAATTTGTATTCCAAGAAGAGCAGTGTTTATTTCTTTAGAATAAAACACATTTTAGGTGTTTGTGCAAATCCACTTCCTTCTTCCACTTTTGCTCCTCACAGCATAACAAGCTGCAAAGATTCTGCCCCTCACTGCCTGCCATGGGCTTGCTGCTGAGATTGCTGGAACTCCACAAGAAAATTTTCTGCTCTAACCATGTACTAAAAGCCTGAATTATTCCCAGTTTTAACAGTCTTCACTTAAACCATGTAATCAAGTCCAATCTATCTGCCAAGACAGAGAAGAATAAGGTTTGATTTTACTTAATTCCGATAAAAGTAAATACTACAAAGACTTAATAAAAAGACTCCAAAATTTGCTTTAGCAATGTAAGTAAATGTTCTTGATACCATGAAAATATAAGGTACACAAAAATGTTTTACTATGCTTCATTTCAGTAAAAGTTTTAAGAAGGTATCATACTACAACCACAAGAGGAATAAAACACACTGAAGTTGTTTATAAAAAAAGCCATACATTTTTTTCTGTCATACTGACATGTATTATTGGCATCTGACCTCACCATCTATATGCAAAATTCTAATGTTGAATGTATTTACAAATTCCTTCCCTCCCCCCACTGCATGCTTCTCCTTGGCATAAGAATACAGTTATCTGATATTGGAAATGAATATGGGAAAACCACAGAGAAAAAACTGGTGTTTTCCCAATAACTGCCACAGTTCCTTCTTCACACCTATTTCCTCCTTCTTCAGAATTTGCAGTCTTGATCCCTACCCTATAAGTATTAAGTGTTAGACAAGAATCTTACACCCATACAACATCATAATTAAAATATTTACTTTTGAAACATTTGTCTGAAAGCAGACTAAATTCCTCTGAAACTCCCCGTAGTTTCACTGCTAGAAACTTTGCTAGGATATCCAAATTTGGCGTACTGTGGACATTAAATTGCCTTTATTTCCCTTAGGAAAGGGTGGTACCTCTCCTTTTCTAAGAGGGAAAAAAAGTGATTTCTTCCTACACACTTAAATACTTTGGCTTTTGAAAACAAGCCTTACTTTTAAAGTTACAAAACCAGGAATTAACCATTTAGAAATACAGCATAATTTGACAATTAGGAAAGTGAAAACAGTGAAACAGAAAAGAACTAAGAAAAAACACACTGAGGATTTTTTCCAAGTCCCAGACTGACTACAGAATCACAGAATCACAGAATTGACTAGGTTGGAGAAGACCTTTGAGATCATCATGTCCAACCTGGCAGAGAAGAAAACCTGTTTCTGGCTCTGAAGTCTCAAATCTTCAAAGTGCTGAGCGCTATGGCCCAATCATGCAAAGTCTGCAAGCACTTGCAGGCTGTGTTAACAACAGCATTCTGATGGTTCAAATGAAACTCTTATTAAGTGTTTGATCAGAGCAGAGTCCTTATCTTCACTCAGGATGGATCAAGCTGTAGCTGCAGCCTCGGGCACAGCAGAACACAAGTAGTTCTCTCATTGAATCCTAATCATCTCTAGGGAGTTGGAACATGGCAAGATGCACACAAAAAGAAACCCACATGACTTGATTAAACACAGCTTAGATCCTCTGTTTGCAAATGTTCCTAGAATGGAATGCAAATCTTCACCACTCTCCTCTCAGATCCAAAGGATGCAATGTTGACGGCGATAGATGGACAGCCTGCACCCTCTGTGTCTCTGTGAGCCGAAGCTGTGGTGTGAGCTGGCATGTTTGTCACAAGGTTGTCAGGGCAAACAGTGCATGCTTCCTGGGAAGGTCTCAAACCAGATCTTGTCCAATGGCTAGAAAGCAATCCTGAGCAGCAAACTGGGTTCACTGATAGAGAAAGGCCAGCCCCAATCTCCACAGGGTGAAAGGGTGGACCAGCTCTATCTGAATCACGTGTTTTGATAAAGATTGTTGAATTTGGGCTTCTTCTAAATTCTCTTACCACCTGGATAGGCATAGCAGTCCAAGGGGTGGCAAGTATCAGGGTGATTTTGGAAACCTTGTGGTGAACCGGTGTTAGACCATCACATGGAGTCTTCCTAAACTCTGGCCTAGATGAGGGATAATTCTGAAAGACGATCAGCTCTGGACTTAAATCCTTGCTCACGACCTCATTCCCACTGATTGAATTTTCTCTTCCAGTCAGCACAGCTGGGGACAGCCATATATCTCTGGATAAAGTCTGCTGGGGAAGGCCAGGATACTTCGAGGAAGTCACATGAAATCTTGTGATTTGAAGGGCTGGAGACCCACCTGAAGGTAAACCTTGTTTTGGTTTCTGGGGTCGTGTTGGAAGACCAGAGGTAGTTTCAGGCACCTTGTCTAATTGTGGCATGAGCAGACTTGAATGAGCACGACTGCTTCCATGGGAACCAGCTCGGAAAGGCTTTATCGTCAGGCTGCACGTTGAAATGTAAAGCTTCATTGCAGTGTGGAGGTCTGACATTTGGACATTGCACTGGCTAGAGCCTTGTTGGGGTGGCAGTGGATCACAGAGTTCCAGGGGTGCATGCAGGTTTTTGCTGTGGAGCATAGAAGCAGCTGGAATAGCAGACAGATCAATGTCTAGGCGTGATGTCCAGCTTGATGCAGCTCTGCAGGAAAGAACATCTGAGGGCAAAGACAGAGCAAGCTTCAAGGGATCCCTTTTTCCGGGGGAAATACGATGAACACTTTTTTCTCTTTTTGAATATTGCTTGTAAGATGCAGATGTTGACTGAGTGCCAGACCTCTCATATCCATGGCCCCAAGGATCCTTGCAAGCACTGGAACATGTGGATGTCACATCAGGTCTCAAAGAGTGACTAGCGCTCCCAAAACCTTTCCTCTGGTCTGCGTGTGCCAGGATGACATCTAGCCTTGAACAGTAGGACACACTGCTGGGTGGTGAGATGGCATTTCCAGGAGCAAGCTCTGCAACTGATTGACCAGTGGGAGGATGCCAAGCTGGTGCTGGCATCTTTTGAAAAGGCCTGTCCTGCACAGCAGATTCAAAAGGAGGAGGTGGGCTCATTCTACAGGAAGAAAGCAGCACTTCTGCAGTGGAGACATAGGTTGCAGATGAAGGTTTGCAGCGATGGTCCCTGTATGACATTCTGAAGCTTAGTCCTCAGTGATGCAAAATTCAAAGCCACAGAAGCTTGCCTTTCCCCCTATGCTTAAAACCAAGTCCTAATCCTTTTTCCTTTGGCACTGGAAATTTCCATTCTTCCTCTGAAGCAAAGGAATGAGAGATGAATAAACATTCCCCAGGAAAAAAAAAAGTACTAAAAAAATCCACATTCAAAAAAAAAAAATCTCAGCTCTTCTAAAACTGCTACCACCTCTTGTCATGTCTGCAAAGTGATATGAGTGTGGGATGGGCTGAAAGATAAATTACGGAGCATACGGCTCTGCTCCCTGAGTGTTCTGACAGTGAGACTGCAGACAGAGTAGGAGGGAGCCAAAAGTGCCTGCCAGAGACAGCCTGCAAACTCGCTGTTATTTCATCTGGGAGAAAAAGAAAAGCAGCTAATCTGAGCAATGGATCTGCTGCTGTGAAAAGATCAGGACAGAGCAGAGAGTACTGGACACAGTTTCTGCTCAAAGCAAAAATTAGTTTTTCCTTCTTTCCCTTTTTCAGCTGTTAATTGTCTGCACTCTGAATGATGAGAGCTCAGTCTGCAGGTCTTAGAAGAGGTTCCTACAGAAGTTCTATTTGATGGCACAACTGAATTCATAAAAAAAAAAAAACGGTAGATGTTTGCCTAATTTTCTTCACATCTGCTCTGTTTTCTTTAGCACAGAACAATGGTGGATGATATTCTGCAGAAATCCTTTGAAGACTTAAGTAATTTGGATGTAATATAAGATGCTGGCTGAAAGTCAAACCTGTCACAGTGGCACAGACAGTGAATGAAAGAGCAATTCTCAGTAGTAGTTCTTAGTTTAAAATACTCCTCTGTTACCTTCTTCCCCTGTTTCTTGCTTCTGCTCTGTGGCATATGAAGTACTGTCAAAATAGTATTGAACTATTATGATATGCTTTCTTACACAGATGTTTTGCAGACGTAAGAAGTGAAATGCACATAACTGAGCCTTGACTGAAACAAAAAAATCAGAAGAAACTCAAAGGGTGGAGACATTTGCTTCTATTTGTTTGCCTGACAGGAATGCTTTTTGAATGTGTGTTTCCTTTTGTCCTTTCTGAAAGCAGCAAATGATGAAATTCCCATTGGGAAAATGGTTTGAGAATCTTCAGCTGATGCCTTGGCTGAGTTTTTTGGAAAACATTTGGAAGAACTGCTTTCCTATCATCCTGCTTGTCTGCATAATTGTGCACCCACGTTTAACTCCATATAGTAGTAACAGAGTTCAATCCAAAAGGAGCAGATTTCTCTTCCAAGTGTTCTTCAACTGCAGAGGAGTGAAATACAAGTAGTGACTAAGGAACTTCACTCCACTGTCAAATTGTTTATACTGATCTCCACAGCAGATGGTGGCAGCTGCAGAAGACAGCTTGACTGTAAAGTGTTGTCTGTGTGAAGGGCTGGTGGAAGGGACAGCCAAGTATCCAGGCTTTACTGGACAGTAAAAGTTCCACCTTCTGGATGCTTAGTGTCAGTGAGGAAAACTGAGTACCAGACTCCTTGGAAGTTCATAGAGAGGATACTATGGGAAAAAGATTCTGATAACAGAACTGCGCTTCATGGTCCTCAAGGTCACAATCTTCATTCTCAGCCTTTGTTTTGGCTGAAGAAACTTGTGGTTTCTGATCCCACCAGGAGAATTTGCCTAGCCTCTGAAGAGCACCCCCCCTTTTTGTGGCAGTCTACATGACAGCCGATGGCAATGGCAAATTCATCTGAACAAAGAACTAATATAAAGTGCCATTTACCTGTAGAGGATGTGCTGGGGCCATACCAGAAATGTCAGGTGCATTACCATTTCATGCATGAGTAATACAGACTTTTCCAACCAGGACTCACAACTGTGGGGCAAAGAAATCACCTACCCACAGCAGCATCCTACACATTTACCTCTGCATTACATAGAACAAACAGATGCTGTAGTGATAGTGCCTTTGTGTGTGGCTGATAACTATTAAATGAAAAGAGAAAAAATACAGTGGCCAAACTTTTGTGGAGTTGACATTTTCCCTGATAAGCTCCTGTGCAGGAGCTTAACAATGATGTACCACTGCTTGGTAGGGAATTGAGATAGATATAATGCAAATCATGTCATTTGCCATATAACTAAGAGATAGTGGGCAGAGCTGTGTAATATTTTACTCCAGAAACCTGAACCAAGGTAAAACTCTCTGTTTCATGTCACAAAGTCCAGAATGCAGGTAATACTTGCCAAAAGAACCAATTACAAGGAATCACACAGACTTGCATTTCCTTCAAGGAAGGAGTAGCAGGAAGTTCCTTTGTGCCACAAAGGGTTAAGTATCACTGCATGGCACAGCTCAGAGTCAGTTTCCAAAAGGATTTACTGCCAATAGCAAAGCACTGGTGGAAAACAGAGCTCAGCACGAAATGAGATCCATTATGTTTTGCTGTCAGTGGTCTTGGAGAATTAAGGATTATTTTCCTTAATGAAAAATGACCCAGAGGTGCAACCTCCTCCAGAGTTGTGTCAATCCTTCAGTTTGGCTGCCTGCAACCCATTGATGTGATTTGCATACTAAGTTTCAGCACCATTGCAGCAATCTATCAGTTAATGAATTTGCAGAGTGACTGCTCTCTGTTCTGTAATAGCAAAGGCCAGACCTCAAACTGGAACCTTTTGAAATAGTTACATGAATCAGAGAAAGTGCAAGAAAGAAAAAATATAATTCAATAAAGGTGAAAAAACAATCTATTTCAAGAGCTGTAAAATGATGATGGTAATAAGAACGTCCTTCTGTCTCTTTGCATTAATTATATCTGCCCTCTGGTCTCATAAGAGGACCTATTTCATTAGCTTGTTTTTCTCAACTGCATCAAACAGAAGTTAATACTCCTTACAAGGTCTTCCTTGTTGTTCTACACACTCCTATCAATGCCCTTGCAGAACTGAGAGGCCAATTCACTTTCCTGTATTAACTCACACTGCCAACACCTATTTTCCACTAGCTGCATTTTCCCAGCATCACTCTCAGCCTGAGGTGAGAATTCCAGCAACACCTGCAAAGTAAACTCCCTTCAAACCCTCTTTACAATTTCTTTCCTCTTTGAAGCCTAAAAAATTTGCCAGTGGTTAAGCAGCTGGCATGCTGGGATCTGTTTAAAAAGGGAACTAATATTGGACTCTTGTCTCCCTCTTCTGTTGTGACTCTCATATGCTCCCTCTTATGTTTATTTGCAGTGAATTATCTTTCAGGTGAGGTTCATCTATTTGTTTCTGTTTTGCACCTAAACCCCATGAGGATGGAGAGCATCTTGTACGTTGCTACAGTCTCCAAGTGGTACCACAACACAAACAATGCCAATAAAAGAGACTCTTGTCTGTACACAAACACAAGGATTTCAAGCTGTAGGTGAACAGTAGTGCCCTTTTTAGTCTGCAAGAGTTTACATGCTTGAAGAGTTTAACTGCTGATTTCGAGTTTATAGTTTGCTCACCTCCTGTGAGTTCAGGAGCATGTCAAGGTGATCCCAATCCTTGTAGAACATTTGTTCTTGGTGTATTTTCTCCAGCCACTCCTTCTTCTGTCTCCATGCATTGTACACATTTTTCTTCTCTTCCAACAAAGCCTGTAGCTTCTGCTGAATCTGAACAAAATTTCCAGTTAAAAACTCATGTTGGTCTTTATATCCCGTGGATACGGGTAAATTGAGAGGACAGAGGATTAAGTTGAGTGGTGGATAATCCCTTTAAATTGCAACAAAATTATTAAACAGAAAAAAAGTAGAACGAGTTCTAGCACTACTGTTTGGGCAGAGGGATAATCAGAGGTGCCTCATTTCAGCAATGGAGAAGTGCTTGTTACAGCATATACAGCAGTCCCAACCAAGAGCAAAGAAAGGTTACTGTTCCTCAAGTGTGACTTCTAGAATCGGATCCTAATTCTTTATTATTGTTCAACATTGTGTGCTATTATAGCACTCCAAATTTTTATGTGACAGGTATTAAAATAAAAATTATCAACATAGCATATTCTTCTAGTCAGGGAATACATGCCACAAGGTTAGACTTTATATAATGTCAGCTTTCAAACATTGTGTATCACAGGCCTCCTATAAATGATTTTTCCTACCTTTTTCTACTGGCAAAGGACTTTACAGTCAGCAACATTTCTAGCTACCATAGTCATACAGTGCAATATTCACCAAAATTTCAGGAAGTAGCTTGGTGAGATGGGAGAGTAACTTGCACAAGCTCTGCATTTTTCTGAAGATATTCAAGAGATATGTAAATGAATTGGCAGGGGAGAAATGAACTGGTAGGTACTGGAAAGAAACAAATGCTGTGAGAATCTTAGAAGCTATTTGTCTTGAGTAAACTGACGTTTTGACTTAAATTTTTCATTTCCAGGGAGTATATTTTACTAGTGTAATTCTTGACTACAGAAAGAGTTTCAATCAATCTTTAAACTCTCTCACATGTTTGAGTGCTTTCATTCTTTGGTTGACAGGTTATTGTCCAGACTGTTCTGGTGTGGATATACCACTGCAATATGAAGTGCAGCTTTTGGGTGAAAATCCAATTTGGGAAGTTGGTAGAATGGACTCCATTGCTCAGAACATGGCAAACATCTTGAATAAGCCCAGCTCTCCTGCAGGGCACCTTCAGGAGATGCCTCCACACATCTACTGGTGAAGTGGGAAATGGAGCAGATGTTTTTGTGCCCAAGCTAGACAACACACAGAGGCAAATGAAGCTCATGCATATGGACAAGTGAGTGTACACAATTTGCTATCTCACAGTGTGATGCAATATAGAATCATAGCTACACTGGGGACCAGTAGCTGAATATGTATGGTTGCACCCAGAGGAGTTTCAATTACCTCTTTTGATGGCATTTCCTCATCTTGCAGGAGGGACTGTCCTAGCTGTACGACATGACTGTACTTCTCCTCTCGTGCTTCGATCTCTGACAGCAGCTGCTGGTGCTGGGTGAGTCTCAGGCTGCTGGTAGATATGTCCCGAATCGTCTCCTTGGCTCCCATTTCCCTTATTATATCTGCTGTCCATAAGAAATAGTCCCACACCTGGAACCCAAGAAAATAGGAAAATTGAGGTTAGGGCTCAAGCTTAAGTTAGCAGGCAGGAAAATCATAGGCTGAGTCTTCAACTTGAAGTGAATAATAGGTAATAAAATCATAGATAAGAAATAAAATATTTCATTAGTGCTTAGAGTACTTCTATGAATTTTATAAGGATAGATAACACAACTGCAGGAATTTCTGTATACTATGTAACTTGGTTTGTAATATCATAATTATAATCAAACTGTCATATCACATCAAGGGACAGCAGTATATAATTTATTGCCCTTTAGTGCACCTTAAGTATTTTCTAATGTTATTCCTTCATAAAGGATAAACCAGTATCATCCTACTTTTCTGTGAAAGCTTTGTCTAATACATGTCTATTTGAAAATTAGTTTATGCACGTATTCTGAAAGGAGAGTGAGAATTTTCAGGTGAAAAAAATGCACTCTAATAGAAGTGGGAAAAGGGTATATCACAGGTCAGGAAAAATTGCATAAGCATATCAGGTATACATATTCAGCTCTTGGTTTGTGGAACTAAAGGACTGAGATTGGGAGGAACAAGTATGTCATGCTAGTTGCCTTTCAAGATCTGATGAACCAAAAAAAATATTTGCAAGAACTCAAAATGTCTGAAGCATTCTGCTGAAGCAATTATGAGCGAGAAAAATCTAAAACAAATCCCTGAGGATTATTTTCTAACTGATTGAAGAAAATTGTGCAAGTAACAATAATTTGATGTTCTCTGTATGTTTTTTCCTCCATTTGAGTCTACACCTTCCACAGCCACTTACTTTGGACATCTTATTTGAATCTGCAGTAGGAGTTTTGCTCTTGGTGAAAACTAGGACTGCGAGGGATAGACAAGGGTTTACATATGATGCTAAAGTATTGTTATAGTTTAACTATGTTTGGATTACTTGATTCAATTTTGAGGTAGTTAATGGTCTTTCAGGTTTTTAAAATGTATTTTAAAAGACTTTTTTATAGTAAGTGCTCTCTTTTACTGCAGAAAACTAAAAATTTTCTCTTATAAATGGTCGCTGGCTTTTCCACTGAAGGAAACTATGTAATGGAAATAGATTCTTGGCTGCTCCATTTTACCCATAGATTTTTGTTCATATCATCAAAACCTTGTAGAGACAGCCAGGAAAAAAATTCAGAAAAGCACCACAAAATTGAAACCAGCCAATCTGGGGTCCTGAGTTTAGGCTTTCAAGCCAAGGTACTTTTTAAGAGCCAGTGAACACAGATACTAAATGACTCTAAAAAGACTGTGGTCCTTTTCAAGGGGCCTATGTAGTGCACACGTGTTGGCACCAATTTGATTTGCAGAACTAATTCATTCACTCAGCTGGATGTCACTGTAGACACCGACACTGCACTTGGCACTGCAAATGTCTAAAACTCCCTGAGATTTTAAGCTATGCATTAGGAAAAATTCCATAAACCTCAGGATATATAATGCAAGGGAACAAGTCAAGAGCCAATAAGAGGTTACTAGACTGCCACTGCCAGCAACATTTAAGGATAGAGTAGGCATCAGTCTGCAGGAAACTCCTAAGCAGAGCCTGGCTGAGATCATGCAGATCCTAGCACAAACTTCAGAGTAAGAGTCTCAGATCATTCAGAAATACTTTGAGTCTGTATCTACACTCATCTTCCTTGACAAAGTTCCATGGGAGATTTGAAGCCCTCTGCTGTACTGCGTGTTGTCAGTCAGGCCCAGCTCTGCTATTTGGTCACATTAAAATTGCACTTGATGGGGTATAAGGAGATACACTAGATGATTGTGCAGAATTCTCATTTTATGGAAATGGATTTTTTTGTTTGTTTTTTTCACTTAATCTGTGCATAATTTTTTAACAATAAAGCCCTGTGGACTGCTTATGAACAATATAATGAAAAAAAGTACTTTGGACAGCTGTGACTAACATTAAGCTTGTGCACCTCTTGGGACAGCTGAAAGAGGAAAGGTAGCGAAGTTGCCTCTTTGCATCCAGCATTTTGGGTGATATTCTGCAGCAAAGTTGCTCTAACCTACCCTAGAGTTACTGAAATTCTTAGAGTTACCAGCCATGGCTGCACGATCCTGCCTTGTCCCATCTGGGCAGAAAGACAGACTTACCAAATTGCAAAACCAGCCCTTCACTTCTTGAGGAATCATTGTTGGGAAAGGAGGTGAAAACTGAGAGGATTGGGAATACTTGCCATCAGACTGACATCAAAGAGACAGGGAGTTGCCTGAGGCATATTCCCATCTAGCCATGTCCCTGAGAATACAGTCACATGGCTTTGCCATTTTGTTTTATGATGTTAAGAGTCATGAAGATCAAAGGACACACTGGCAGAGCAAGAAATGAGCTGTAGATTTGTCATTCAGATCACAGGATGCATCACACATTTCAGACAAAATTCAAACCAAAGGTGTTTTATATCATTCTATCAATAAAAATTAGAATAACACTCCACAAGATGGGGAAAACTTGACATTTTCTATCTGAAGTCAGAAACTAAGTTATGAAGTAAATCAAGAAAGAAGTGAACTCTGAGTGACTACATTTTAATGGCCAAATCCACCAAGATCCACCTCCCAATGAAGATGCCTCCAGGTCAGACTTCAAGAATTTATGATAGAAGAATACATTCTAAAAGTTTGCCTTGTTCTTCCTATCAGTCCTAGAGGCTGTTAGAAAGACAGCTGGCAAATGAACTTTTCAGCTACATCAGTAGAATCACACTAATTTTCCCAGTCAACAGTTCTGCACAAGATAATGGAATTTGCAACAGTTAAAAAACAAACCAGGCAAATCCTCAAAAACCTCATTCTGCCATAAACATCCTTTTTCTCTAACTATATAATATTTATTTTTATAAAATATATCCAATAATGCTGATTTAAACACTTAAAAGAGACTTAAAGTGGATTTATCGAATGTACAGATGCCTCTCATGCTAAAAAAGAGAACTACAAACACTTTGTTGTGGTCTTGATCCCAGATCACAACCCTAAGACAAACTTGCAGCAAGTTTTTTCCAGGTGAACATACTCTAGGCACTCTCTGCTTCCCACTAAAAATGGAAACAAAATGTGAACTACCAGAGGTATCTTGAAATAACACAATAGTTACACCTGGAACAGTTCAAGAATAAAAAAATGTAAATGTATTCTAGAAATCTACATTAGCAACTCCCTTCATGACATAAGGGAGGCCTCTTGCTGGTTTAGCACCTGCAGGGCTTGCAGCAATATTGACTGATTTGCAGTGGTGTAGCTCAAGTGCCTTCACTAAGACTACTGACATTTGTTGAGTATTCAATGACAAATCACAGCTCAGTGACCAGCTGAGGTCTTTGGAGACAAAGCAACTGTGCCCTGCTGGTTATGATGCTATGCTGATAAACCCATGTCACTCTTTAAGCAACTTGAGAGGTTGGTGCAAAACCAGTTAGTTGTATTTGATACTTTCCATGAGTTAAGTTAGCCAAGGTTTATTGCATGCCCTGGGAGAGAGAGAACAACGTTTTATGCATTATAAATGGGAGAGTAACATCTCTTTTCGTCAGTCTTACTCAGTGAAAATTGCAAAGCCATTGAAAAGATTACTGCTACTCCTGCAAAGCAGTGACCACTTCAAAAAACTGACAATTATTCCTCACACATCTAGATGTAAGCTTCCATTCTTACAGAAGGTAAAAAGTCCTTTCCCTATAAAAAAGATCTTTATCCTATAAGACCTTTCTAAACATTTAAATGCTTGGCTGATAACACAGAGGGCACGTGCAGCCTTTTGCAGCTTGGAAGTGCACCTCTGCTGCCCACCCGCTGCAGGCAGCCTCCCTCCCGCGGGCCGCGAGGGACGGAGGGCAGCGGCGCTTACGTGTGCCTGGAACTCGTACAGCCTGTGGGCCTGTTCCAGGAGCCTCCTGCGCTGCTCCACTTTGGACTTCAGGGCCTTCCAGTTGGTCACTATGGCCTGCTGCCTTGCCTTCAGGTCTTCCACCTGCTTCTTGGAGCAATGGGGCAGCACGTGGTCTGCAGAGTGGATCAGCTCCTGCAGCTGTACACAGCGGGGAAAGAAGAGGGTAAGGAGGAGATCCTGCTAATACTAGAAAATTTCTGATAAGGGCTATTTTTCTGTACATGAAAATACAATTCAAGCAACATTTTCTCACTTAATTTTTCTAGTATTAAACAAAAACTTTTATAATTTCTGTTCTATGAAGTAATAGTGACATCCAGTGTTTGCCAAGGCTCATCACAACTGTGATTTTTCAGAGGCAGGCAGATTTTGTTTCCCCTTTTTACTATACTATTTATTACATGAATAATACAAGAAGTATTATAATTGCTATAATAATACACACAATAGCCAATCATTCATTTTTTTCCTCATGGACCATAGCTTAACTGTGACTCCATTCTCTTCATGAATGTCTCGTGCTTTTTTTCCCTTTAAAGTAACAAGCAGATGATGGGATCAATTCTAATGTTACTGCCCCAAGGCCAAAATATATGAGGCCACTGATAAATAATACTGGGACAACTACTTCAGTAATCTCAATATAACTCATGCCATGGTTTATACCGCTTATACAATTGTACACTCTGACATGTCTTAAACAAAACAGTGAAAACTCATACTAGGTTTGTTGGTCTTGTTGAAGACAATCAAATCTCCCATATACAAGGTAGCTGTTCTCATGAGCTAAAACTTTTACATATTTGTGTTGTGATGCCTATCCTTCTCTCTCACAGTCCAATTTGTATCAATATTAATTTTCTCTCTTTCTGGATTTTTCCCTGTAATCACTCGGAACACTTTGAAGAAGATGATAAGCATATCACAAAACCTGGCATAACCCTGCATTTCAAACCATGATCAAAAATATCCCCATGAATTGCTTCAATATTCAGTAGTTATTACAGTATGTGCCTTATTTCAAAAGTTTTAAATACCTACTTTATCAGACCTTTAATATATGAAAAGCCCCAGAAAACCAAGGAAAATCCCTAGAGATTTCCAGCCTTTCTGTGAGAGACAGTAATGATTTGTTTCACAATGCCAAATTGTTATTATGCTTATCTTGGAGACTTGGACTTTGGCTACACGCTGAAGACCACAAGTGACTGTCATTACCTGCTGCTCGTTCCCAGAGAGCTCGTGCTCCAAGGCCACGTGGTTCCGGAGCTGGGTTTGCACACCTCTCATGTCCTTAGCAACATCATCTGGAATACTTTTGGACTTCTCCTAGAAGGAAGAAAGCAGAGAAAGCTTTGTTTTTTTTCCTACTTCCAAGCAAAACTCACTACAAAGCTACATTAATAATTTTGGGTACTGTAACTCATACTGCATGCTTGAGGACATTCTGAGTTACTCAACTGTGATAGGTAAAAGGAAGGCAGAAAAATCTCTCCTAGTGCCTCACTTCTAAATATCTTAATGGTTAAACTATTCAAATGGACAGTTAGAAATGAAGGTTCATGTCTTTCCTTGATCAGACAATACAAGAAAATGTCTTAGAGGCTTTGCATTGGGAATCAATCTTGAACAGCTACTGCAGTGACAGTGAATTCTTAAAAGCAACATTAACAAGCAACAGTTTCAGGCCACTCTGAGATACAGGAGGTCTTCCTGTGAACCATCTTTAGACAAAATTTTAGTTATAGATGCACAAGAAAGATTACTGTAAAGATGAGAGAAATGGAGGGACCGTTACATAAATGGAAACTTAAACATTTTTTTAATTCAACAAAGTTTCTGAAGGGATTTAGTTGTTTCCCAGACGTGCACTGGAAATGCATGAAAAAAAGAAAAGGCATTTCAGCTGGAGAACAGCACTGTTGCTGGAATAAAATTATTAGAAACTTGTTCCAGGTCAGTTTAGGGAAAAATAGCAGGACATTTCTAACTGTTGGAGAAGAGCATCTCTGCAATAGAATCACTAGTTTGGGATATCAACAATGCATTTTGGTAAAGTGCTGTGAAACAAGATGCATGTAGTTGCCTGCATCATGATGGCACTGGAGTTGGTGACTTAAGCAAGGTGCTCTAGTACTATGTTCCTATGAGAATGGGCTTTCCCTGATACACTTTTGACCAGGGTACACAGGAAGGGGAGCACGAGATGACTGCTCTCCCTCCCTGGTGTGAAGATAGTAACATGCAATCCAAGAAGGGTGTGGTGGGTGTAGTGGTTGCCTGGACCAAGCACAGCATGGGAGTAAACCAACAGCTGGTCTGTGAAGTTTTTCCCTTACTTGTCACTGTCTCAGCATTAACAACTTCATAATTCAAGTTAAACAGGCACCAGGTTCTGAAAATCCCAGCTGGTATATGGTGAAATATTATGTTTGATTTTCTATTCATGGCAGGGGAAGAAAACAGGAATAACATGGTTGAATAGGGCAGGCTCTGCCAGCACAAACAAGTAGAAAATCCATCACATGTAACCAAACAAAGCCCTATTGCCTTGCAAACAGTGGAACCCCTTGGATCGCTGCCTCTTGTAAACATCTGCATTAGGGAAACCACACCTCTCGTTACAGCAAGGATGTGGTTTCTCTGTGAAATTCTTCAGGGTGTTCAGATAAAACAGAAGGCTGAAGATTTTTTTGGGGGACTTCTTGCCCTAGTTTTCACACTGGGGCTGTTTGAAATTATTGTCAGTACTGGACACTGGAATGAGAGGAAAAGATTTTTGGCCCAGCTTTTCACATCAGGTCACATGATTGCCTGACAGCCTTCCAGGCTAATGGTCACTGTAATCCAAACAAATGCCTTTTTCACAGGACAGTTCTTCAGCACACATTAAACTACAACAGTGTACAAAGGACCACCATGGTAAGGCAATAGTTTTTTTGGCCTGATGACTGCAAACAACATCACTGTGTGCACTGCACTGTGAGGCAGCATAATTCAAGCCCTGATCTTCTCAGCTTTTCTCACAGACTGGCAACTCCATCTCCATCTGGTTTCACCAGTGGTTCTCCTAAAGTAACCAGTCAAGAGTCTAAGGATTATCCAGGAATTTTTTTTAATGCTACAAGTAACCACACTGGCTTCTCACTGAGAATTTTTTTGAAGTCAGCAGTAAGAATACTGAGAATCATAAGAATGTTACAGAAAAAAAGCTGAAATAAATGTTGCATTATATGAGATTTTCCCATTAATTTTTACCTCAATATGGGCCAGAGCATCTGTTAGATCCCGGTAACTCTTGTGAATCGCCTCAGCATCTCTCAGCCGCTCACCTTGTAATCTGGTCATTTCTAACAGCTCCTCCCAAGAGTTCCTTCAAGTTAGGATGGGGAAAAGAACCATGTGAAACATTAAACTAGGAATAAAGGAAACCAACAGACTGAAGAAAGACTGAAAACAAAACCTCTTATTGCTTTGTTTTTCATTCCTGCAATTAAATTCTATTGGAGTGATTCTCTGAATGGCAGTGTGGCTCTCACCCTCCTCTGTCCTCCTGTCTGCTCCAGGAACTTAAAGAAATGGTCCTATTTAAGAGCTCCCCTCTCAATTACACTTTTCATGATTTATATGCAGTACTTGGAGGACTGAGTCGTAGAATCATAGAATATCCTGAGG
Organism: Rhipidura dahli; assembly: GCA_013399225.1. Taxonomy (NCBI): domain Eukaryota; kingdom Metazoa; phylum Chordata; class Aves; order Passeriformes; family Rhipiduridae; genus Rhipidura; species Rhipidura dahli. Next base: position 42,905 of record VXAC01002584.1, on the reverse strand, counting down.
TGGAAATACCCACCAGGATCACTGAAGTCCAACCCCTGGCTCTGCACAGGACCATGCCTCACACCATGCAGAAAGACTTGTCCAAACACTTCTTGAACTCTGTCAGTCTTGGTGCAGTGACCACTTCCCTGGGGAGCCTGTTACAGTGCCCAACCACCCTCTGGGTGAAAAATCTTTTCCTAATATCCAACTTTAACCTCCCCTGACTCAGCTTAATTCCATTCCCTTGGTCCTGTCACTGGTCACCACAGAGATCAGTGTCTGTCCCTGGTCTTTCCCTCACAAGGAAGTTGCAGACTGCAATGGTGTCCCCGCTCAGACTCCTCCAGGCTGAACAGACCAAGTGACCTCATCCACTCCTCATATGGCTTCCTCTAAAGTCCCTTCATCTTCTTCATGGCCCTCCTTTGGACACTCTCTGATAGCCTAATAACTGTCTTAAATTGTGGTGACCAGAACCACCTGCAGACACACTTCTCCTTTGGGCCAGTTTGGACTGACGCCAGAACTAAGAAGCTCAGAGCATTTTAATGTTGTTCTGCAGAACAGTCATGGCATTCAAACTCAAAAATAAGAAGCAATAAAAAACATCTAAACTCCAAGTCTTTCAGCTGGTGATCCTGTTTCAAAGGACAAAGGAAGTTCACTCATCTGTACTTGTAAAGCACCTCCAAAGCAATTTACAAGAAGCCAAAACAGCAAGTAGATGATTATTTTTAAATGAGGCTGGCAGCAGCTCTGTACCAATGAGCAAACCACATAGCTTGCAGTTAGAGAATTGGGAGGACATGGCTTATCCTTTTCTAGTTTCTTGTAACGTCCTCCTCCTTGAGAGCAAATGGAAAGAGCAAAGCATTTTAGAGCTGACAGAAGGCTCCCACCTTAGTTGTTTCTGCATCTGCCGAATTTCCCAGGACTCAGAATACCCTTGGTTCAGCAAGTTGTCTGCCAGCCGCTGGAAAGCCACAACTCTTTTCCCAGCTGCTTCCAACTGGTGCCGGAATGTGTCATATTTGGCACAAAGTTGCTTTTAAAGGGAAAACAAGCATAACCAAAAAACCATTTTTGAGTGCTCTCTTTTTCCAAACACACCTGCTCACCTATCAGAGCACAGCCAAAAAACAGGTAAGAAGCTGATAATACTTAAAGATGGAGAAACTGCAGAGAATGTGTGGATTCTACCTTCAAGGACCATGAGGAACTTCAAATTCCCAGCAAAACATGAGGTTTGTGATGCAGAAGGGAGGCAGAAGTACTATTACTAGGAATAGCAACAAACGTTCTATGTACAATAAATTTCAATTATTAAATTATGTGTTTTTACTTAATGAATGAAACTGTTTATTCAGTACTGTGAATGGATACTGTAGTCAGATTTTAAGGTTTAGGATGCAAGATATTTTGAAATAAATCGTAAGAATGAAGATTCTGAATGGCTATTGATTTGTAACAGACTGACATTAGATTGGTTTCTGTGCCTTGTGAAAAGGTATACCTAGGGATGTCTGTACATCAGCAATCACAATAAAAAAATTAAAATCCTAAATGGATACCTGCTTATTAAAAACAGAAAATATTTGCTCTCTGAAGATATAGACATTTTAGCATGCATTATATTCAGTTTCAGACACCTCAGCCCTCACGATAACAGGATGCAGTGCTGCCTGTTCTTAAATCCATCCCACCCACTCTTCATTCTTTTCTCTTCCCATCTTTCAGTTATTTATACTTATTCCTTACTCTGTCTTTTAAGTTTTCAAGGACAACTTTAGTATCTGTTTACAGTTACACTACATGCAATTAATTTGTTTTTTGAGCTGTTACTCAAAAAGCTCACCAAGACATGTTCATAATCATTTCCATAGTCTTCAGAGCTGGCTGTTTGTTTCTGCTGAGTGATCCAGTCCTCCAGATCTTCATATTCTCGTAGAAACTCATGCAAGACAAGAGTTTCATCAAGCTTCTTCCCTCTGTTGGGGGAAAGAGACAAGATAATGTAATGAGACTAAAGCAATATAAAAGAAGGGCAATCAGTAACTTTCTTCCAATGAATCCCCAAAACCTCTCACCAGCAAGACTCTTTCTCTTTAATGAAAGAGCTGACTATCTCTCCAAATTGGAAATTACGATTATAGGATGACAGCTGTCAGCCAGGTCAGCTCATCTCATTAGCTGGGTTTCCCAGAAGAGCACTGTGTGTGTCTGAGCTCTTTCCCTGTCCTGTTTTTGATTTTGGTAGGGGTTTGTTGTTGTTGCTTTTGCTGGCTTTTCTCTTCCCATGAAAAAGAATACCCTTTATTTTTTTTTTTTTCAGATCTGTCCTGATCTGTCATTCCAAAGGTAATTGAATTGCTTATGAAAATGAGACGGAAATCTTTCTGAGGGTGGTGCACCAGGAAAGCAGGTGTTATGGAAGCCTTTTACTGTCATTCTGCTCATATTGCCTGTTTGGCTGAATTGCTGCAACCTGTTACATATTTCCAATGGTCTAGATTATTTTATAATTCAGCCAGACATGTTACAGGGCTTCCATAGCAAATAAAATATCAATTTTCCATCTGCTAGCACTGCCTGGCCATTGTGCAAATGTTCCAGGAAAGAACCTGGCTTCCCAGTTTGAATCCCAAATGTTTATCACAAGAGATGCAACCTGTTAAGAGTCCAGCCCAAGGAGAACACAGAGCAGAGGTACAAACCAGAGCACCAAGAAGGCACCACAAGACCCAAGTTAACATTTAGAAAGAATGTAAACAAAATATTTCTGTGTCCAACATGCACAGATGTTATGATATTTCTAGATGTTTTTTTCTGAACTTTTCATTCATAGGACTTTCTGTTGATGCTTTTACCTTTTCAGCTGTAAACAAGAATAAAAATGGAAGGTGAAACACCAGCATTTTCTTTAGGCTTAATTCTAGTATCAAGATTAATTTATTTGTTATTCTGCTTGCAGAGCCCTATTCCTTTCCTGAGTGAAAATTCTGTGGGGAAAAATATCTAAAATGTTCACACATTTATTCCTTTCTGACAACAAACTAGAAATGTTAAAACCCTTTGTACAAGCCAACTGTCCTGTTGTAAACATCTTGCTGTAATAATAACTGAAAGAAAGTGAAATGAAAAGCTCGTTTATTCAGAATATTTATTTGCTCAGGAATTACTCATTCAAGAATAAAAGCCTTCCTATACTAGCACAGTCACTGGGCATATCAATAAGTGTATCCATTATTGTCTCCCCTACGATATGTAAAAATTAAGTAATTTTCAAATAGCATTAAGGAAAACTTCTAAAAATATTTTTCCCATTGACAGCAGATTCTAAATACTGCAAAAGCAAGTCAGAATCTGGCACCTCAAGTCACTTTACAGGAGGATGAATAAAGGTAAAGAAGAAATTTATAGGTATCAAATTCTTAATATGTAGTGAAACTCCTTGAATAAAATGTAGAGGTCTTGCTTAGTAAAATGAAAAGCTCATAAATGCACAGAACTATAATATAGAAACAAACAATTTCCTAAATAAAATTAAAAAAAAAGAGGAGATAACTAATACAATTTAATTATAAAATGATAATTATTGATAACTACAACATTATAATTACAAATTATTTATAATATAATGAATATAAATTCCAGTGAAGTAACTGGAGAGATCCTTTATTGATTTCAGTGGGCTTTGAATCTAATTTAGGATCCAAGGGACAGTTCTAGTTTATACCTTGCTGCTGCTAACTCCTGTAACTCCTGGAGTCTTGAATGAACTTGTTCCTTTGGTGCATCAACCTCAATATACTGGATGGAGCCCGCAAGAGGAAGAGTTTGGGCACTTTCACTCAGTTCTTTTAACAGATCTCGGTAAACTGCAATCTCGTGCTCCAGTGCCTGACAAAGAAAAACAGTGAATTGAGAGCCATTTGCCCAAGATATCCACTATTTGTGAACAGCCTAGGGTGTAGTGATTGAGCCATTGAAAGAGAAATACTTTTGGGAAGGATGTGACATCTGCAAAACTTCGTCAATTTTAGACTATTTGCTAGCAACACTTTAAAAAAAATTGTACAGAAATTCAAAAAAATTAAATGAATTAGGACAATTAGAACTTCCTGATGGAATAGTAGGTAAAGTAGTCCCAGATTAATATTTTATCTGTATCTTTGATTTTAGGAAAAAGATTATAAGGCTTCTGCATGCATCTGTTGAAACTGAAAAGCACACAGTCAGTTTTGGCCTCAGAAAAATATAAGAATATTCACCATGCTCCTTTTTCCCCAAACTACATTTTTGCAAACATGTTAGTAAACTGCATTGATCTCTTGTATCAGTCTATCCATATGTAGACATATATAAATGCAAAATATCTTGTAGATGGTTGGGCACTCAACTACCAATGAGACAAAAAACTTATAGCGACCAAAAGATAAGGCTAGCCTACAGAATTTAAGCAGAGAAATACCTTATGTTTCTTGATGAGTTTCAGTGTTCCATCTTCATCTTTACCGTAGTCCTTGCTTGTCACAAGTGGATATTTTTCTGCTATCCAAGCCTCCAGGTCTGAAGTATTCATTAAAAACTATGAGTTAAAGAGAAAACAAGTGAGCTTTTACTTCAACTTTGAAAACACTCGTCATTTTTTTTACCTAATGAATTCTAAATAGTTGGTGCACTGTAAGGTTTACTGCAATGTTTTATTAAATATTTAGCTCACTGTTCTCTGTGAAAACATGAAACAATAAAGGGGTCACAGATAGAAGACTTCAGTGCAGGATAACTAAGTCTATAACATGAGTGTTTCATTTCTCCTTCCCCTACCTGAGAAGTTCAATTCACTGTAAGAACCAGGCTTCATAAAGTCTAGAGTATTGAAAAGTGTTTTTACAGATAGAGGAAATAAGGGCTAGGTTATTAAATACCAGGGAACATACTTTAGCTGGGCCTGTGAACTCTGTGCAAATGTTGTTTATGTCTACAAAGCTGCACGTGCTATCTGAATAACTGCACTCCTGCATGACCCACTGATGACTGAAAATTTGGATTATCAATATAAATACTGGCATGGAATTTTAATTATTTTTTTTTAAACAGGCTAAGCATGAAGGTCCAGAAGCCCACAGAAAAGAATAGAGCCAAAATCCCTAACTTGCTCTGAGGGTGAATGAATGTTATCTGTACCTCAGTATCATTTCATTGCCTGGAACACTGCTGCCTGGAACAGGTAAAGAATGGCTAGCACAAGAAATTCCCTCTTTTTTACTTTCCATGTCATAATTCTCCAATATGAAGGGCCAGTTCAGGATCCATTACATTAATTAAGTCAAAGCCTGAGACTGTATAAAGACACAAAGGAGCTACAAGGAGAAATGTGTGTTCTGTGCACAGCCATAGGGTATAGAACCCAAGGGAAGCCTGCAAGGCAGCAGGTCTGGAGTGGGGGCTGCATTCAGCTCTTCAATCCAGCCCTTCATTTCCACAAGTCTGGACTCAAGCACCTGAAGAGAATACCAGGCTCAGCAAAGCTGGTTTTTTATTCACTTTAACACTTTGGTCCTCTTGTTTGCTGAAGGACTACTGCATAAGCTCTTTGCTTTAATTTGTACCTCCTGGAAGCCAACTGAGTGCTGCAGCTGCTTCATCCTTTCCTCACAGGATTTCTCCAAGCCCTGCCAGGCAGTCACAAGCTCCTGGCATTTCTCACTTATTTTCTGAGCTGATGGGTGCTGGCCTACAATCATTGTCTTTCCTTTATCCAGGACCCGCTGGACTTGCTGTTTGTGAGCATTCACTTCTGCCTGCAGTTCCTGGGAATGAGACGAAAGAGAAAATAGGAATAAAGGAAGGAAATGTGAGGACAAGTAAATTCTGTGTGCTTCTAATCCTAAGCAGAACTGGCAGCTGGTGACAGTGAGCAGAGTACAGCAAGTGGACACCAGGACTGTCTTATTTCTGCCACACCTGCAACCTCAGTCACTGGTGCCAGCCCCACTCACACAATGCTCTGCTCTTGGTACTGCCATCAAGAGAGGAGGGAAGGGTAGGTGAGGAAGCAGCACACTTCCATCAACTTCCCTACTCCAAAGCCCCCCTGGTGTCCTCTCTTTAACATACTCCTTCCCCTGTCCAGCAGCCAGGGAGGTTTGGGAGATGGAGCAGATCACAGGGTGAGACACAAAGCTGGGGGAATTGGAAAAGAGTGTTCAGCTGCTGATGGAAAAATAAAATATACAAGATGAAGAGTCTTGATGACAATGCAGAGAGATACATTGTCATCAGTACCATGAATATTAGTGAACTACTGCTCCATGAATCCTCCCCACTGGTCTTACAACCTTTCTCATGAAACTTGCAATTAAGGTGCTGCAAAATCCAGCACTGCTTGTGGTGCAGGACAACTGAGGTGCTCCTCTGGCCATGAGGAACAGCTACAAAGATTCAAACTCCCCAGAAATCATTATTAACCTGTATTTACAGATAAAGTCACTGTAGCTTGTTCAAACCATTTTAAAAGCAGTACAGATTTAAAATAATTTTTAAATGCCTGTTATATGCTGTCGTAGAAAATCATAATGGACAAACCTCAAGATTGTATGTATAATGAAGCAGTAAGCAAAAAACTACTGTAGGATGATTATGTTACAGTCAAAATATTCAACCCAGATCAACCCATATAGGAAAAACCTATCTCTTTTTTTCTATTTAGTCTCAGATACACTAGCTTTTTATCCTCTTTTAATGGGAAGAGTTACGCAATTTCTCAGATCAATAATACTCCATAATATGAAAAATTTTGCAGTTCTCACAGGAATGTTGTATTTGTTCTGAAAACCATCACCACACTGCTGATTTGTGTTGACCCACTGAACTATTTCAGCTGGGCTAGAGCTGGAATCAGTGAATGTACTCATTGGAAGTGTTGACTGTGCAGGTGCAGGTTTGCAGGCTGAGGTGAAGTGCAGTAATGTGCCACTGTGCTGTAGTGCACTTGATTAAAGGAGTTACCTTGTGCTTCTGCAACAGGTTTTGAGCCACATCCAGGGACTTCCCACAGTTGGTGGAGTGGGCAATAGGCAAGCGCTCATTGATCCAGTTCAGTTCCATGTCATGATCATGGTAGAACTCATAAAGATCCACAGCAGCTTCCAGCAACTTACGCCTCTCGTAAAGAGGTGCTTGCAAAGACTCAAACCTAGGGGTCATCCATTAAATATATGTTAAATCAAAGCTTTATCCTCATTCTGCCAAGGGAATTAGGCTATGATACCGCTGTGAAGATTTCAAAACACTGGACACTTCTTTGCAATTAAATTTCAGTGGTTAGTACTGGCTGCACATACAAGGAGCCTTTCTGTGAAAGGCTACCTTTGGCAAGCAGACTTATATGATAACACTAAATGTAAGCAGAAAAAAAATTATTTAGGCTTTTAAGGTCTTAGGCTTCTCCTGTGATGTATTGAATGTTGGATCACTGTACCACTTTCAAAGCAGTGGATCACCTATGGATAAGAAAGGGACTAGAGGAGGAGTGCAGCTGGCAAGGAGCAATGTTCAGTCATTGGGGTTGAGGTGGGTCAACAGGCAGCTGCATAGGTGCAGATCATAGTTATGCTCCAGCTGGGAGGAGAAATCATTCCTGAGTATGGGTTAAACTTAAACAACCAAGAGAAGATTTTAGAAGGTAGAGTAAAAATTGTTATTTTTCACTAGAGGTGGGTGGAGACAAAAAACAGAGGCACACCGTACCTATTCAGATATTTCTGTGTTTCATCCAGAATCCTTTGGGAGTCAAAGTGATTGGTGGCCATTTTCCTTGCATGAGATACAATGGCATTCATTTTCTCTGCCAGCTCCCGTGTCTCATTTTCCAGCTGCCTGTGCTGCTTGAGTAGATCACGGCTGGAGCGCAAATCATGGCCTGTCTCAGATTCCTGAAGAACTTTCTCAATTTTTTCTATCTTCTTTTTGGCATCCTGCCAGGAAAAGATTACAACACACTCACAGTGTCCTTTCAACAACATTTTCTTTCACTCACTCCCTCCTATGACTGCTTCCTGGACACAATTTTTAAATCCAATTGCCCTTTCTTGGTAATATGATGGCTGGATATCTCTAAGCAACATCTTTTGGGAATAGTTTTTTTTGCAAACTATTTTGGAGTATTCTTCTCTCTGAGACACTAAAGCAGATCACTGAGAACACTCTCTTTGAAATATCTTCAGCAATGTATTATAAAGGAGTCAAACAATCTTCAAAGACTTCAGTTTGTAGCTATAACACAACAGCAGTTCCACTCATATGGAATGGTCTCAACTTCACAGCACACTGGTTTTGCTATAAAATTTGACCTGATGACCATGTGCTTAATACTGCCATCCCTGTGGGCCCCAGGCTGCCTCTAGGCAAGCAGTTATGTTTGCATAGCATTGACCCCTACAGAGTCTGGGTTGTTTTCCCAGTGCTGGATGGCCACACAAGATGCAGTGTTGAGCCCAAGTTCAACAGCCTGATGCTTTGTTGGCACTGTTACCATGATCATAGCTTTGAACTGAGCTTGGATGGCATAATATTGGGGTTTCTTTCCTGGGACTGCAGACAAAATGGAGACCACAAAACCTACTTGTATCAGGATAATATGCTCCTCTTTAATATGATGTCCACAGAATAGAGGAACCAGGCTCATAGACCATTCCTCCCCTCTGTTCCTCATGACTTCCTGACCTGCAGCAGTTCCATGAGCTGTTCCTGCTGTCCAGCTTGTCTCAGCTTGTCACCTCTCTCTATCATCTTGCCATACAATTCATTCCAGTTTCTTTGAAGCTCTGACATCTTCTTCTGGACAAAAACTGCAGCGTAGTGGTTGTCTTGAATCAACTGATTTCCTTTCTGGAGAAACACAATGCATCACTTTATTAGCAGATCAGCACCTATGAATTCCGGTACAAGATGGAAAACTTAGTTCCAAAGCTGCTTTCACCTTTATCAGTGTTGTAAAGTGCTCCTCGTTAGCCAACATTTCCTTCTCAGCAGCCTCATGCCACTTCAGTTTGCGCAGAACATTTGTTGGATCACGATAGGATTCATCTGACGCAATCTTGTACTTCTCTTCCATCCATATCAAAAGCTCAGCAGCATCACGATTAAACTCCTTACAGAAAAGAAACAGGAGTAAATTGGTTTAACTAATGAAGAAGTATGATCTTGAACCACAGATGAGGTTTTAAGACATCATAATATCTCTTGATCCCTTTGTTATCACATTTACTAATCTGTTGCCTGTAATTGTCAGTGAAGGTTTGCATCATTGATAGAATATTTTAACCAGAATAGGGCCAATCCTCCAGTATAACTTTGTATTTCATCACTGAAAGCTAAGTTTGGTGCCAAAATTTAGAGTAACTGTACTAAATTATTAAGGCCCAGAACAGTAATAAGTAATGAACAGAATAAACTTATCCGGTAGACAAAACATTCCATTGATATTTTTCATTCAAAATCTCTACTTTTGCTTTGGAATTTTGCTATGGTTATACCTTTGTAAGTTTTATCACCAGTGCATCCCCTGCTCTCTGCAGAATGAAACTCTGTCCCACAGCCACAAAGAAAGTGAGCTGCAGTAGGAAAGCTCAGCAGTTTTTGTCTCATATTAAGACAAAGGGTAAAAAAGTACAAAATTCACACATGCCTGACCACCTGCCATATCAGTTACCTGTAGCTGTAGGGAATCCAGCAACCTCTGTTTTCTCTTGGCATTGCTTTGTATCAGCTGCTCCCACCTTCTCCGGAGAGTGACCATTCTCTCTTCAATACTGCCAAGAAAAACAGGAAGCCCAATGCTGTACTAATATTGGTTCCCCTTGTTTATGCTGCAGTCATGACTGTGATATAAATGTAATCCAGTTTCAATGACTTTGCTGACAGGAAGAAGGGATATATGGCCCTGTCCCATCACCATGTTGGGTTTACCTGGAGAGCAGGTACTGCTTGCCAGCTGCTCTGGATTTTCCTCTTATATGGCTCTGCCACATTAGTGAATTGCAGTCACACACTGAAACACTGTGACCTCCCTCTGCCCTGAATATTCCATAATATTGTTATATTGGTTATAATTAACTACTAAATTCCTCTTTGATGTAAGTGCAATGAGGCTTTGGAATGGCTCTCTAATGGTAGTAATGCTGGCAAGAATCAGGTCTTAAGGGCATTTTTATAATTTTGTGGAGGGAGTGTTCATGACATTATCACTTATGATCACAAAAACACGGCCTTCTGATACCCTAATTCTTGTTTGCAAAGGGGTCCCCTTACTAGATCCTAGTGGCTCTAGCACAGGAAAAGGAATTACAGGTAACAGTTCAGCTTTGACAAAAGCACAAAGGAGCTGCTCCTGGAAAGTTATGCTTGTGAAGTCTTCAGTAACTTTTTAAAGGCAAACAATATTTCTAATATACAATACTGATGAATGAAGGAATTCTTTTTCTAATGAGCAGGCATCTAATGAGTTCACTTTAAGGAAGTTTTATCACTACATGTAATTTATAATACAAGACAAATTATGCTAGTGTTCTCCCAAATGCCACTTTTAACCTAAAGCATTTTACTTATTTGTCCTGAGAACATAGGAAATCTATTTTTTGAAAAAAATTCCTTTTGCTTCCTTTATCCATCAAATTGTGGATTGGAGATCAGCTGATTTCTCCTCAGAGCAAGTTTTTCCTTTCACCCTGATCACACTGGATCATTTATTGAAGCTAAATAAAAAAGGAGTGGGTTTGGACTCACGCATGAGATGCAAAGTGCCTGCTCTCTAGTAGGTCCACCCCGTTTTCATTGAGCGCTTCCACTCGTCTCTTCAGGGCCATCAGCAGTTGTTCAAATTCCTGATGTTGCTTCAGCAGGTTTCGAACAGCATCTACATGGTCCTGCATTTGAGCAAGAAAATTTGATTAAGACTTTTCTTGCTCATATTGTTTCTGTAGCAGTGAAAAAAATTCAGGACCTTACTTTCCCCCTTCTCTTTCAGGCAGGAGATACAGTGCACCTTTTGAGTGAGCCCAAGGATGTTCAGAGCTACCAACAAGGAGCAGGTTTGTAGCATATCTGGTTTCTCTGTTCTAGGTTTCCTTTATGGCTCCGTTTTTACCTTTTAACAAAATCTGCATTCTAAAATTATGTGAGCACTCTGGCCCGTCTAGGGATGTGCAATATAAAAGACTAACTAGTGAAAGTTTATTCAACTCAGTAGATCCCAAAGTATCAATGTTTTGGGTTCAGATGAAAACTTAAGAGGCAGTGAGAGATCACAGCCTCCTTCTTCAATGATTTTGTGAATATTATCTGCTTTTTTTTCTTTCTTTGTATGCTTTAATGTTCTTAAATTAATGAAAGAAAAAGCTTTTTTCTAAAAAAGGTTACATTTTTACTTGAAAAAAAAATTACTATGTTCAAGCTGAAACCTTGTTTTTCAATGGATGAATCAATTTTATATAAACCATATGACATGTACAAACAGCAACAAATCACAACTCTAGCTGTTTTCAATTTTTTTGTTTTTGAAGGACAATGAGCTTTGTTCTCATTAAGATGAGTAAGAACATAAGAATGTTAATAAGATCCTGCAAGTCTGGTTCCAAAGTATGGAAATGCTGTGATCAGAAGAATGAAGAAGCCAATCGAATAAAGAAGATTGTTGCTACTCCCTGGATGGGGAGGAGTAGGAGAAAAGAAGATCAGCTGCTGCACATACCCCGAGGTCATCCCCCCGGAGAAAGGCCTCATGGCCAGAGAGGGCTGCGTTGATACGGTCTCCCTCCCTATTGAACTTCTGCAGTTCCAGGCCATCCTGCAGCTTTTTCCATCGCTTTTCCCACATTTCCTCCAGCTCTTTGTTCTCCTTGGCAAGCCTCTCCATGGTCTGGTGGACATCTCTGGTCTTGCTGTCACTGGGTTGTTGGTGGATTACTTTGCGCCCAAGCTCTTCCAGCTGCAGAAATCTTCTCAGAGTCAAAAAGAAAAATGAGACCTCTCTGCATGAGGGAGTATGAATTCTCTTTCATCACAGCTCTTTGCTCTCTTGGCAGTGCCCATACACCAAGTTTACCTCCCTCCCTTTTACTTTTTTCCCTACTACAAAGTACAGCTGTTTTATTGCTCAGGGATACATGCTGGAGGCAGTGAGATTTCCCCATCTGGACTGAAAGCCCACGTAAACAGGTTTTTATGTTAAAAGGGAAAAGAGGGCCAACAGTATCTGGAAATTCATAACAGTGCAGAAGAAGATCTGAAAATGATGGCAAATGGAAGTATAAGCCCTGAGAAGAAATGGGGGAACTGGAATAAAGTACCAATGGTGCTCTCTGAGAGCATCAGAAGAGTTTGTAGAATTCTACCACTGCAAACGTACAGCTCCTCCTTCCCCCTACATCAGCTGTCAGGATAAATATGCAAAAGCTGACCAGATTTTGTATTTTGCAGTCTCCTTTTGTCACTAAAGTTCAAGTGCATGTGAATAAAATTTCAGTATCACTTTCATGCACAATTTATATACATGATTTATATGTTTCATTTTCACAGTACTGTTGTCATATCACCCCACTGTGCCCACCCTGACAGAATTTCTCTACCTTTCATTCTGAGAGCCGATTTCTATCAGCAGGTCTTGATGTTCCTTCAGCAGCTGCTCTGCAGATCCCACATCCAGCCCCATTTCTTCACTGCTCAGTTTCTCCCGAATGCCCTCTGCCCACAGGAGGAGCCTACGGCTGTCTTGCAGGAAGGACTGCTGGTTCTGGGCCCACTGCAGAATGTCCCGCTTCTTTTGGATCTCCAGCTTGAGCTTTGCCAGAAGCCTCTCCATGTTTTCTACCTGCTCAGTGATGGTCCTACTCTCTGCAGGGTTGGTGTCCTTGATCCTTCAATGAAATACATTCAACTGTATGAACACTTACTTAGAGCTTGAACCAGTACTCTTTAAAAGGAATGGAGTTGCATATCAACAGTTCCATTGAAAAGAAAGTCAGCTAAGGCAACATATTCCCATTGTGAATGCACAGAAAACTTTAGTTTAGTTTTACAGTTTAAAGTAAAAAACTTTAATATTTCAAATTTGAACTCCTGTGCACAATTATCTGCTATTTTTCTACAATCACCCTTACTTCCCCTGTTTACCTTCTTTCAGGATCTAAGTGATACCTCCACATTTTGAACTAGGAAACTCACATTAGTAGAGATAATGTTTTAGAGCCACAATCAATTCCTGTGGTATTCATCCTCCTACAACTGTAAAGTCTGGAAACAAACACCTCCCCAGTCACCCAGACACACTCAAGAGAAATCAGCTCAATCCAGCAGGCAAGTGAGTTCTTTGGGTTTCTAGAAAGAGAAACTTTAAAACCTGCTCATTCTCTCTAGAGCCAAAATTTACAGCATGATCTTAGAGAACTAGCAAAGAAAGTGGAAACAAAGAGAATGTTCCTTACGATTTTGCAACACTCCTCAAGTATTCAATTTTCCTCTCTATCACCAAGAACTCTCTCTCAATTGTGTACAGTTTGCGCTTGTCTGACTCTAGTCCAGCAGGAGAGTTCCCTGGTTCCAGAGCCCTGAGTTGGACCATCTTGTCTTGCAGAAGCACTCCTATGCTCTGACAGTCCTGAAGAAATGTCCTCACATCAGCCACTCCAATCAGCTCAGAGCCTTTCTCTTCCTTCAGAGTTTCCATGCTTTGCCATCTTGAAGACAGATAAAAATTTATAGTCGTTGTTAAAAATGAAGTATATTTGTGTTCTGTTCAGAAAAAGTCTTGTATAAAGATTTCATCAGAACATAAGTGGGCTGGGCAGAGGTGAACACTAGCACTCCCTCGCAGCATCAAAGTTCATATCAGTGCCATCTCAAACAAGGGGGCCTGCTCAGGTGACCAGGACACTCTGAACATGATTCAAAATAAACAGCCACAGTCAAAATCAGGGCTCAGCTATGCCCACTGAGTGACAGGGTGCCAGGAATTCATTCACAACAGGTACTAAATACTCTTGGTGAAATCAAATGGGGTTTGATATTCCTTTCAAGATTTGTGAAGTGTGTTCTCACCCTGACGCTAAAGTGACCAAATCAGCTGCAGTGCTGCGGAACTACTGTGAATACATCACTATCACCCGTGGATGAAGTCACATTGTGCTTTAACATGCACACACAAGTTTCTACAGTTTAAAGGACTTTGTGTCAGGGTCCTAGGAGCACCCCTCAATTCTGGAGACATGGCACTGGGCTCAGGGCCAGACTAAAGCCAGCTGAAGGCTGCCCCTTTCCTGCTGGTGGCGCTGTCATCTAGAAGGGATATGAATGGTCAGCTCTCTCACTGTCCCCATGAGACAATCCTCTGCTTATCAGCAGCACTTTTACCTGATGCTGATCTTTTCCATCCAAGTCTGGATCTCAAAATATTTGCTGGGACTGATCTTTCTGTATTTAGCAGCTAAGTTTTCAATGTCTTCCAGCTGGCCTTTGCCTGCAGCCAGTTCTGTTAAAAATCTCTAAAATGGAAAAATACAAGAATGAAGAACTTGGGGGTTTTCCATTTCTGTGGACACAATTCTCAATAGTCTCTTATATCCACTCATGTCCCACTTCTACAGTTGTCTTCTCCATTTGCCTGCCTGCTGACTCCATGCACACCTCTGCACACAAGTCCCCTGCAGCCCCCTGACCTCCCTGGTGTGCACACTACGTCTGTGAACATATGTCCCACTCCACTGGGATGCAAGTGCACTGATGGATTCTTTCATCACTGGGTGCTTTTTAAGTGTTGTAAGATGAACCACAGAAAGAATCCTTTTGTACCAGGATATTTGTACAGGACACCATGTTCACAGGAAGATTCACAGGAAGATAAAGGGACAGAGTTACATCAGCTTCAGTAATTTGGCATAGTCTGTACAAAAGGTAAACTCGATTATGCATGACCCCCTAAGTTGAAATCAATGAAAAGGCTCCCAAAACATCATTTCTCAACTTTATCTTTTCTCTTGAAGGCCAGTTTGATCTTAAAGGCCATTTGATCATGGTGTCATCTGTGAAGAGGAAAAAGGGGTACCTGATATTTCTGCTGCATGACCTCCACATTGTCTGCTTGGGGTTGAAGAGTCCGGAAAATATTCTCTTTATCTCTCATCCATGACTGAAATTCTTCACAAGAGCTACAGAAGCGATAATATCCAATCATCTCCTCCAGAGCCTTTTTTCTGTTCTGTAAAACAGAAGAGGGCTTAACTACTGTTGTAATAACTCCTTACCATTTGAAGCAACAGAAGAAAGATCCTTGCATTTAAACTACAATACACAGTTGGTAGGTAGCTTAGTAGTTTTCCCAGACACTGCTGGAAGAGAACAGAACATGGAATTTTAAGATCACGGTAGTTCTTCCCAGAGCAACAGAGTTTAAAAGCGTAAAAGAATCATTTGGAGAATGCTCAGCCCCTGGACAGGCAGGGAGGCTGCTGTGCTAATTGCTGCTGCTGGCTGAAGACTTAAGGCAGGACTCTCTAGAATATGTAAAAGTCACATACAGCATGTTTGTGTTGGTCTTTAGGGCGTGATTAGAGCAGGTGGGAGTGAAAGTAGCATATTGAAAATGCAGGTTACAGTTTATTTTCTCTGGTGTCAGGCAAGACAGCCTGGTGATTTAGGAGCTACAGCAAACAAACATTAAGGGGTGGGTGGGATTGCACAAAAGAACCTGCCCTTCGTAGGCTAAAAATACTGGAATGTAAATGGGAAATTTGCCAACATAAATTGTGTATTGATATAAAATTTCAAAGATAATCTCAAGCCTTGAAGCCCTACAGGAATTAACAGGATGAGGCACCTTATTAAACTGAAAAGCAGAAGCCAGAATAGCACTTAATTTCAATTTGCATTGGTTTGGGCTTGACTTTTTCATGAACTGCAAAGCAGAAGGGTATATTATACCTCAGCCATGCTCTGTAGATGCTCATAAAGTGAATCTATTTCCTCTTGGGTCTTCCAGATGTTCTCTGGAAGAAAATGATCATCTGGACTTGAGGTTCCAGTGGATGCAGTTTCAGATGTTGCCCAGGTTCGACTGAATGGTAGCTTAGCTGTCTTTTGATTTAAGTCACTTGAGGCTTCCCTCTTTGTCATCTGTTAAGAAAATGTTAACAAAATCAGTGGATGTGAATTTCTGATTTGGATAAAAATTTCACATGGGAGGAAATTTTGGACTTAATAGTTCAAATCACAGCATTCTGACCCTTGAAACCAAAAATTTCCAGTATTTTTTGGAAACTGTTTCTACTCTTCAATTATGAAAAAATGAATCAAAAAACTGAAAAATATTTTGGTTTTGTTTAAAGAAGAAGTTTAATTTAGCTCATTTTAAAATACATTGTTTGAGTAAAAATTCTCATTTTCTTCCCAAATCAAAGTTGTTTGGTTGTAAGGGCTTCTTTTTAATTTTATTTTTAGAAGTACCAACAAAGCAAGACAATTGACTATGCTCACAGTTCTCTTTGTGGTGATGTTTTAGTATCTGAACACTTCAAGTTTCAAAACCTGTGAATCAATGCTTCTATTTGTGCATCAACACCATCTTGTCATGTGCTTTATCACATTTCATAGCCAAGGAATATTTTTTTTTTCCCAATAAAAATTAGTGTTGGATTGATGAGGTAAAGGAAAGACCACAAGTGATGCCCATTGCTCTCAAATTTATTGGGCTAAACATTGAGTGAATATAGATATTTAAAAGAAACAAGCTATGAAATATGTCATTCATTCATTCATTCATTCATTCATTCATTCATTCATCTCCCCTGAATTCTGTTATTAATGAGCTGATCTCAAGTCAAAATTCCCTTTCCAGTCAGTGAAAAAGAGGGGCATCTGACGAGGCTGACCTCATCTCATTTGCCTTAAAAATAAAGGATGATATGAGTTGCTCCTGGAACTGTGGGATAGCTCTTCACTACATTAGGGTACCAAATAAATTTGTAAGGATTTTTTGGTTAAATGTCTGCTTTTTAAAGATTATTGAAATCAATAATTCTATGAAAATAAAGATTGAGAATAGTGGATTTATGAGGACCAGTAGAGGGAACTAATACAGCTGAGAATATTTCTAGTGCTTCAAAGAATACTAACTAGGTGTGTTACGAGCAGAAAAGGACCTTCTTTATCACCTAAAAAATTGCCTCAATTCTAATAAAAAACTTAACTTGGAATATTCTATTTTGGCAAAATAAATAAAAAATAAATAATTGAAAACCCATTTTGTTTACATTCTTCAACAGAATGTGACACAATCCCTCATCTACTTACTGCAGCCGGAGCTTGCTGTGCTGCAATGTCAGCCTGCTCTTTGAGGCGCCTCATCTCAGAGGAATAGGCTGCAATCTCCTTCTCCAGGCGCAAGTGGCGGTGCAGCAGTGCTTCAGCACCTGATTCATCCTTGCCATAGTCCTTGCTGGCCAGAAGGGGCTGCCTTTCTCGCAACCAAGAGTTTGCTTCATCGATGTCAGCAAAGTACTGAAGGAACACAGGGGAGAAAACACTTGGATTCATCCTGAAAGTACCATATCCAGCTCCTTCCTCTTTGTAAAATTATGAGTAAGGAGAAATACCATTAGGTCAGTAGCTGTAAGGTTACTTCCAGGTGTTGTGAAAGCTCTGGATAAAGTAGCTCTAAACCCACAATGAATTTCATGCTCACAATAATTCACAGAACAACAGTGAATAAAGAGATTCAATGATTGCCTATGCAGCTCTTTAAAAGCTCCTAACTAGCTAAAACATCATGGTGCATAACAGCAGCAATAAAAGGAACCCACAGAGTGTAACGTTGGTAGGCACTATGTAATACCAACAGATATTTCCTAAATATTTAAGGAACAAGCAATGAACTTGGTCTACAACAGAAATTTACATTTTTCCAGAATTTGAAGTCTGCCTGGCTATGGTTGTAGAAAAGTAAAACAAGGCTTTGAGATGTAGAATAAAGGTACAACAGGAAAAAAAAAAAGAAAACCCACAGTAACAAGGGACAAAGAAAGAGCTAGATTAACACCATAATGGTGTTAATCTTAACAGAGAGAAGAGAGAATTTAGACTTTCTCAAGAAAAAAGCTGTGCAGTTTTGTTCAAACATTTCATGGAAACAGCAGACTGAGCAAAATCTTAAGAAGGGGAGAATAAGAATACCTGAGATAATGTGATATGGTTTAAGAATTCTGCTTTTATACAAATTCTTCATTTGCAAGTGTGTGAATGTTAGTGGGAATAAAATCATAGGTTACAATGGAAGTGTCAAACATTTTGCAGGACTTGCGAAGTTCATGGTCAATCTAAGTCTTACAACATGTTTCTTTTGTTAGTAGTCTTTGGAATTTTTTTATTTTAGAAATAAGTTACACAGCTACCTGATCCCACCCTCTTAAAAGACTGCATTATCATGTGAGTTATTTCTATTAGCATTTTTACCTTTAGAGTAACTCTCAGCTGCTCAGATCTCCTACCTGTCTGGCTTGCAAGAGGACTGAGACTTCACTGCCAGAGATCTTTTTGTGGACCACCAGGTGAAGGCTTTCCTGCCACTGTTGCCTTCCATGTGGGTGCACAGGGCAGAACTGAGCCCCATCCATGTCCCCCCCACCACACAGCCCAGCAGAACCCTCTTACCTGTTTGATGAGGGCTGCTGCCTGCAGGCGGCTTTTGCGATCAGCCACCTCATTTTGGAGCTGCTGCCACAGCTTCTGCAGGTTGTCTGTCCGCCTCAGAATGTCGTCCTGGCACATGGGGTTCTTTTGGCTGAGCTCCCAGCCCCTCCTCATCACATCTGCACATATGGCCCTGTGTGAATTGCACTCTGCTTCAAGAGCCTAGCACAAGGACAGGAAACATGTCAGCACAGCTCATTCCCTACCAGCCAAGAGAAGAGAGTGGGTCCTACTCTCTGCTACTGTCATGCATACATTTCCAAGAGACCCATGTCTTATCTTTTCACCATCTTTCTCTTTACACTCACCTCTCTTGGCCAGGAAAAGAAGGTGAGAAACATGGAAACCAGCAACCTTTTTTTTCGCCCATCAGTTATTAGCTAATATGGAGCACAGTGCCTTCATAAGAAGCCCCACTTCTAGTCCAGTATGGAGCATATTCCTTCTCTACCCCTTCCTTCCTCTCTTTCAGAAAAAAATCCCTACCCTATACATTTTTTTAAAATTCCAAACTCTGGTCGTGACACAAGGATTATTGTGACAGCTTTTTTGTAAGTGCTGCACTGACTGAACTGAAAGACATCGATGTTCTAAAATCTCACTTTAATACAAAGACAAGGCGGCAGCAGCAAAGTACGATACCTTGTTCTTCTGAATAGAGACTGTGATCTGGCTGACATCTTTCCCTAATGTTGTCATCCTTGCCAGCTTCCATTTCTCAGAGACCCACAATTCTTCCTCTTTGCAGTCACGGAAGAATTCAAAAAGCTTCAAAGCCTCTTCTAGCTGAGATTTACTGAAGGAAACAAACAGTGCATGACAGTCAGAATTAGGATTTCATTAAGACAATGGTAGAATAATCAATGAAAAATTTAAAAATCCAGAATTTGAATGCCTTTAGCTCCTCTTTGTCATATACTAATTTATTCCTGGAATGAGACAAAAGAAACAAAATTACTTTTCCTTCTTCTCCAGAAGCTGAGGAGATAACCATTTTCTATTCAGACTTCTCATAAAGCAAGTTATAATAAATGCTGAGAATAAAGCTAATCTTCATCTATGAAAGTGAGTGATCCTTTCAGTCAATTGCAATCAAGACACTCGAGTTGCTTTTGTTATGTCTTCATAAATGGAGAAATGAAAAAATTTCAAATGCTGGGAAGCTGTGCCTTCTGATTAAAGAATTAGGATTGGGCACCCTAATCAGCAAGAACAGAACCACAACCACAGGCCTACCGTGACTTGCTCTGAGTTGTGAGTTTCTGGTACAGCTGACGAAGCATCTGAACTTTAGCATGGAGCAATTCTGATTTAACTGTGCTGTCCTTGCTGATCTCTGCTGTCCTCTGGGTGATGTGTGTCAATCTGCCATCATAGGAAGAGATCTGCGAGTCAACCAAGTTGTGATTCTGCAGCAAATCCACTACCTCCAGGAGCTGCTTCCCACAGTCCTGGGAATTCACTAGCACCTACAAACAAAGTGAGAGAAAAAAAGGGAATTTTCGAGTGCATCCAGGGTCTCAGTGCAAATAAATCAGTAATAAAGGTTCCTGTTTTCTCTTGTAGCTTCTACATGTCCAAGAATATCAGTTAGGTAAAGCTAAAATTCTACCTATATAGAGAAAATATGTTTTTCCCTATAGCACAGCCTGTTTTCTTCTCATGTAGTTACCTGTGATGATGACCTGAAATGCTCAGTTAGGCATCTACGTAAGAACTGTGTATTTTTTCTATAACTGATAGGCTTATCTCCTGCTGGCACCAGAGTCTCCCTGGAACATGGGGACACACACTGGCAGCACTGCAAGTTTGTGCTGCTGGAGAGGGCTCTGTACCTGCAGCTCTTTCAGTTCCTCTGTAATGGCATCTATGTCTCTCAGGAGGCCCAGAATTTCCTGCATTTTTCCCATGGATTGTTCTCTTCTCTGCAGCTGATCTAGGAGATCCTGCCATTGCTTTGAAATGCTCTTCTGCCTACAAAGGAAGAGAAAGAAATTACCAGGTTGGACCAAAGACTTTGGGCAGCACTGGAGGATTCTTAGTGCTTGCAGCTTTAGAGGAGCTAAATGAACACACACGACCCTTGACATCTGTGTAAGAGAATGGGCCAGGAACACAAAACCAGTCAAAGCAATGTTGTTGTAGGAGGTTTGACTAGCACATCAACTGTCATTGACTTTTTAAAATTTAAAATTTAAAACTTTGTTTTTAAGGATGTTCATAAAGCATCCTTTTCTTTGTTACAGTGCTTTTGCTTGATACAGAGGAAAGGCTTGGAAACAAAGAAGTGGTCTTTAAATGACTGCTTAAAGTAAAACATCAGGCTAAACTGCATCATGAGTCACAATCTGATCTCCTAGTTTGATTTACTCTTTTATAACTCTTTTTCTGAGTTTTCACAGAGGGTCCTGATTTTGTCTGAATTTAGAAAAGTACTAAAATACCACAAGAGAAGTTATTTGAATGGCATTCTTAGATACTCACAAATCAGGTTATATAATAACCTGAGATAATAAGAGAATTTCTAATGTCTCAATATTTGCTCCAAAATTGAATAAATCTGAGAATACTGTGCCTTAACCAATCAGTATATACCCAAACTGCAGACTGAAATAGAAATGTGTTTATTTGGGGTAAAAAAAAGTACCTCTCTAAGCATTTTTGATGGCAGATACAATATTTGGTAGAAATTTTTAGGTATATTTTAATATGTAATAAAAAATACCTTAAAATTATTTCTCACCCAAAATCAGTCTGAGGACCTGACCATTTAAGGAAAAAAATCAGAATATTGAAGAAGATGAAGTGTTTGTCTTATCTGCTGGAACTTTTCACAGGTAGAAGAAATTCCTGACAGTTCTACTCGTGAGAAGCAGAGACAAGATTCACAGTCATAATTAATTTTCTTTCACCACACCACAGAATTTCAACTAATTTTGACCTCCACCACCACAAACACTCAGTCTCACAACCACCACTCACTTCTGCAGGATTTGGTCTTTGCCGTGGTAGTTCTCCTGGCTGATAACAGTGGCCATTTCATCCAAAGCAGCGAAGCGTTCCCTCCTGGGCAGGACATCTGCCACGATGGCTTCCAGCTTCTTACTGGCAGCCTCCATCCTGTCTGCACTCTCTGGCCAGAAGTCCTGCTTCCCAATCACTTTCCTCATGTCTTCCAAGTAGGACTCACGCAGGGCTGCCTTCTTCAGGAACCTCTGGGCTAGCTGCTCCAGCCTTTCTAGCCTCAGCATCTCCTTTTGCAGTGCCTTTCCTCGGTTGTGCTCTGACTTTTCCAGAATGATCCAGTGCTTTTCCACATCCTGCAGCATCTTCCCCTCAGGGGGCAAGTATGGCCGTTGGTTGTTGGCTCTCTGCTTGGTCCTGATGTTGAAGAGATGAGCTTCAATCATGCCCTTCTCTTGGTATTTGGGGGGTTTCTCCACGGTGCGGAAGGTTTTAAAGTTGGCCATGAGCAGCCACATTTCTTGAAGAGAGTTGGGGAAATGACGGTCATCCAGTTCCACCACCTTCTGTTTAATCCATTTCAGGAGGTCAGAGACCATCTGCTCATACTGAAGCTTCAAGTCATCAATCTCTTTCAGGAAGAACACAATCTGTGGTGGGAATATAAAGTTACAAGCCGCATGAGAAACAGAATGAAGCAAGGTGGGTGAACAGACAGCAGCGTCTTCAGCAGGCATCACATTTTATACTGATATGGTGATAGCTGCCACATCTGGGGCCAAGTGAAATCCTAAAACCGCCTTCCATAAAACACAGATAAATAAATTTTATATGATGTCTCCACAACAGCATGTATGTGGAGACTGTTAGCAATTCCTGTGTGTGATGACCAGAAAGAAAGAATCCCAAACTGAAGATTCACATTTCTTTTTCACAACCAAAAAACCCAGATTTTTTTTCTCAGTCTCATTCCTCAACCCCCAAACAATTCTATCCCAATACGAAATTACACCCTCTTAGCTCTCAGCTTGGAATCTTAGGAGACCATCTGACAAGATCCTGGTTCTCTCACATGCACACAACAGACTGTGGTCAAACAGCACCTTCTATATCTCTTCTATTGGAAATGTTTATCTTTGTAAAAATTGCTGGAAAATGTTTCATGGAAACAGGGCTTTGGTAAGGATGTTAACTCTGATTCAATACCAACTTTTTAAGTCCAAGACATTCATCTGTTTCATTTGGGGTCTGACCTGCCTTTATTTCAAGTTCAGGTAAATACTGGACCGAATATCTAGAATGAAATCCTTAATGAAATAAAAAGTGTTAGAATGAAATCATCCTTTCTTTCCATTTTACATTTTTTTCCATCTTTGTATTTTTATTGCAAATAAATTTTTCCTCACCCTAGCTTAGTAAAGATGCAGATCTTTACTCCTGCAAATGTCAGGTTTAGTACTGAACAATGTTGCTTGCCTCTATCATTCTGTTGAGTTTTCCTGCCCCAGCCAGGCAGATTAGTGAGGGAGATGGCACTGAGATGGCACAGACTTTCCAAATAGTAATCTGCTTTTGCCTGCCAGAAGGTGCACTTGGCAATGACTAAGTGCTGCAGTCTTGTAAGAGGAGTAAAATAGCACCAACCTTTAGTGCAGGAGAAGCAGCCCCCGACAGCAGGGCTCCCTTCTGTATTTTCTGCCATCGTACCCAGTTCTTGCTGAAAGATCCTAGCAAATGCATGGTCACCTCAGATGGGAAAGGGAAAGGAGATTTGCCTCCCCAAGCTGTTTCTCTCTGCCATCCTGGTCACACACTTAGTCTGAACTCAAAGTCTTCCTTAACACATTCAGGCTTCCCTCCCAATCCTATTAGTAAATTCAGAGCTGCCTATTTGAGGGGACTAAGGACATGAATAGATTAACATCTGTTTCCTTCTCCTTCTGAATGTTTGTGTGTGTCAGAAATGCAGGAAGACAGGAATGCAATATTAGAGACAGGCTAAAAATAGGGAAGGAGTTGAAGGGAGAAAAAGAAGCAGGTAAGTGGAAAGAAAGAAAAGAAAGTATAAATATAACCATGAAAAAATGGAAAAAACAGTGGAGCACAAAGAGAATTGAAAAAGGACTGAGTAAGCTAACTGTTTATTCATAAAATACAGAAGTCATGGCCTACTTGCTCCTTATAGTTCCTCTAATATATTCTTGTGGGCTCAAGGACCTTTTCATGTTTATCAAAAGATAAATAATGTCCTGGCCAAAATCCAGTGACTCATGTTTAGAGCTGTGAAGTCCTACTGCCCACTTTCCTCACTGATGCCCAAACTTTGATTGAATTCCAAGTCCTGATCTCATCTAATGTATCTCTTTGGAGAACATGCTGTTCTAATACATAGAATCCTAGAGTGTCTCAAGCTGGATGGTCCCATGAGGACCATTGAGTCCAACTCCCTGCTCCTCATGGGACTACCTAACACTGAGTCTTCTAACAAAGAGCATCTTCCAGACACTCCCTGAACACCATCATTGGTGCTGTGGGGAGCCTTCTTACAGGATCATCTAATCCTTGCCCCAGACCACAGTTTTAGCTCACCAAACCCTGCTTTGCAAAACCTTTTCACCTTGTCACCACCAGGGAATCCTCATGTGGATTTTTGTGTCTCCCATCAAGCAACATATTCCACCTCTCAACTGCACAGGCAGATCTCTGAGTCCAGAGGTTCGTGTAGGACCCATCCTGGATGTGTAGGTTTTCTGCAGGCTATTTCTTTTGTATTTTTGTCAAAACAAGAACAGATTTCTTGGGAGATGGAAGAGAAATTCTCTCAAGGGAAGTCACCATCAGTGGAGCAACTAAAAAATTCCTTTCGTTTTCTGTCAATAGGATGTAACTAATTTTTAATACAGCTCATGATTTTATGTGAGCTGAAGTGTATGTGGAAACAGAAAAAAAACCCCTAGCTTAGCTAATTTAATAAACATATTATATTTAAAAAAAAAATTAACCAATTTAGCTATCATTCTCTCAGGTTTCTTTGTTATTGGTGGTGGTATTGAGTTGTTTTGGTTTTGTTTAGCTTGTTTGTTTGTTGCTTTTTTTTTTTTTGTTTTTCATTTTCTACCTGGGATGTTAGAAAGAAAGGATGAGGATTTTCACAGGAAATCATAATTCACAGTACCACAGAATAAGGGATCATCTTTCTTATTAAACGACAAAAATTGTTGACTAGGTCTGCTTTTGCCTAGTCTTAATCTTCTCCCAATATTACTGAGATCTGTGTGCCTCAAGCTTCCTTGGAGCCGTATCAGTTCTCAAACAGAAATTGTGAGGTCAAAAAGGGATTGATTTTCAGTGAGATAATTGCAACCCTCTTGGAGATCAAGAGTACAGGCTGCAGGTACAAGTCTCAAGGTACAAGGTCTTTCAGATGGCCTTGCCTTTTGATTCTGTTCAAATGATCCTGAAGTTGAGCTTGCACAAAACCGCCCCCACTTCCAAATTAAATTTAGCTTTGCATTTTTACTTCTACCTTCTGAAGACAGCAACACACTTACTTTGGTAAGTCTCTTTTGTATTGTCTGGCCTTGTCTCAGTCTGGAGAAGTAGTGGTAATAGAGTGACACATAAGTCATGATGGATCTCTCGTCTGGGTAGGGCACTGCCACATCCTCAGCATCAAGCAGTTTGCTGATTCCAAACTCCTTCTCAGCAACATCAAAAGCATTGTTCAGGTTTTTAATAGGCTGGTCCTGCCGCAGTGAGCTATAGTGGATAAGATCAGGCCTGGACAAGGAGAAAAACAGGGCAAGGAGATGAAGAAAGACTTGTATTTGTAATAAGGTCTTTCAAATCATAAGCCATAAACTGTTTATGAGACTAAGTTAATAGTCACATGACTGTTAATGTTATATGACATTAATGCTGAAATTACTTTAAACTTCATTCAAGAGCACTGCCCCTTGCCTACATAGCAGGAACAAATTTGTCCTTTATGCAGTTGAATTACAACTCCCAGCAAATCTCTGCCTTTCTCTTATTTCTCCTTTTTCCTGATGGGTGAAAACCAAAGCCCCCTAGAGAGTCACCGCCAGAAAAGGGAGGTGATTCCCAGCTGGGGAAGTTACAAAATCCCACTATGGTAGCCTGTATTAGATGTAGCAGAACTGTCGAGGACAAAGAAGTGTTCAAGGTTACCGCAGGTTGTTTCTCCCTCCTGCTTTTGGCTCTTTTTGTCACACTTTTTCAAAGGTACAGAGAAGGGAGAAAGAAAGAGACTGAGAAGTTGCTTACTCTATTACAATTGAACAGGAAGATATACATGCTCACAAAGTTCATAAAATAAAACCAGTGCCAAAAGAATTATTTTAGAATAAGAGCAATGGGAACATGACTGAGGGGCTAAGACCAAATGGGCATCATTGTTCTGATATGTGATATTCCCCTGGAAATTCAATGCTATACCCAGCTAAAGAGCTACCAAGCAGGAGCTTTTGATCCCTCCTTCCAAGAAGGAGAATATCCTTTTAAGACAGAAGAGTCTTCAGTGAGAAAGGGCAGAGAAAATCTGACAGTTTCTTGACAAAAACTTGTAATTCAGACCCTGGAACAACTCGTATCAGAGCTAGAAACAGCAATGAGCAACTCTGCCTGCACTGATCCATCACATCTTACCTGTGAGCATGTATGAGTGCATTGAAGGCCAGCCCATCACTCCAACTTTTGGAGAAGTCCTTCACACTCACATTGGAATAGCTGGCAGTTTTATGCTGACACCAGAGTAATAAGGCTTCATTGGCAAATAGAACATCAGCTCTGCCTCCGAATTCTTCCTGTGAAGAGAGCAGGGAAAGGAAAAACCGGTGTCAATATATGAAAGTAGCATCAGTGAGTTTGTTCCCAAAGATAGCTTTGTATTACTTTTGTTCAATTCACAGATCCTGAATATGATGTGTTCAGGTGTAATATTAGAAATTATTGACTTTGATTTCATAATACCTAAATCTTGTTTTTCATGTTCTTAGAATACATGTTAATAATTTAAAAAAGAAGATGCTTCTTCAGAGAGGAGCATCATGGGACTCAAATCTAGAGAGAACTGTTGACAGAGAAATTCGACATGAAGTTAAAAGTCTGTAAAAAATTTGTAGAATAAGGTGAAGAACATGAATGTGTTTTCTATTTCCAAGTTACTGTTTTGTCTCTTTGAGAAAAAAAAAGTGGATTCAATTGCACAAACAAAAAGACAGAGATACAGTTTTACCTTATCAAGTTTGATAGAGGAAATCTGAAATCGAAGTATGATGATCCAGATAAGGCCCAGGATTAAGGTTCTGTCACCATCTACAATATTCTCAGGACCAATCACTTTTACTTGCACCTGCTAAAAAACCAGTATCTATTCAGCATAAAAGCACTTGTGTCCAGCTCTCAGTGTAACAAACTTACTGGAGAGGGTGTTCAAGGCTGTTTTCTTAAGCAAAGAGGTTTTATGTTTACACCTTTTCATAGGTCCACAGACCTGCAAGCTCCTATTTCTGCTCATGATGTGTTTCAGCAAATGCCTGGCAAAGGGGTAGTGGTCTCAAAGATTTGAGGTTCCTATATATATTCTGAAAACTGGTGATTAGGGAGAGGAAAGAAACACATGTCAGTGCTCCTTTCCTCCAAAGGAGAGGAACATTAGCTGTTTATAAAATGTATTATTCAAATAACAAAGAAATTAAAATTTGATCAATTAGTTTTATTTTAATAAAATCCCTGGCCTGTCTTCAGAGGATATGTTATTGTGTACCAAAGAGGGAAACTACAACGAATATGATGCTATAATTAATTAGTAGCATACATAAGCTGTTCTGATCTCTAATATCAGCATTAACATACCTTGGATTTCAGAAATGTGATGGCTTTGCTGTTGTTCTCTAGAAAATGCACTCTCATCTTTCCCCGGCTTGGTTTGGGCAAAGTTTCTCCAGAGAGCAGCTCCAGGAGTTTCATGAGAGAGATGCCATCCTTCAAGTCTGTGTAAATGTCTTCTATCTCAATCTTCACCTGTAAAGACCAGCCAGACAATACAGACTCCAGCTTAACATTTGGCACAGAGAACCCTCTACTTCTAAAACAGAACAAGCAACACCTTCTTGATGTTTCACTAAGCCTTCTCTGTGACAATACATATTTGCACATAGTGGTAAGTCATAATTTAGAAAAAATGGATTTTTATGAGGGCTGACATTATTTATGAAAGTAGTCTGAAGTTAAAAAATAAAACAACAATGAAACAAAAATACAAACACACAGTGGAGTAAAAAAAGAAAAAGGCAGGAATTTTTGAAAAATAAAAAAAATTACTGCTTTCAAAAATCAAGCCTTTTGGAAATGCTGACATTTTTTTATTTCAATTCAAGTGAATATTTTATGAGAATAATTTTATTCTGAGCAATGCATTTCAGTTAAAAGTTGAGCTGATAATCCCATTCAATGACTCATCTTTTACTCCATAGTCTCAACAAAGTTTGTCACATCCTGCTTAGATCTGCACTACCACCCAGTCTCCATACTTTTAGCCAGAGTCTCACACTAAGTGAAAGATTAAGATCATTTACAAAAATACGTTTTATTGCTGCCAGTAATGAGGTCACCCAGCACGTAGGTGATACAACATGACACAGTCTGTACTCTGACCTAACAAGAACTTGCCTTGGGTGTTTCCTTTTGGCCTTATGCCACTTGCCATCTAGAAGTGACATTAAAACCATACCACACACCTAAGAATAATTTACTGTGGTTATGAAATTACAGTAAATAATATTTTTCTTCAAAGAAAAAAAAAAAAAGAGAGAGAGGAAGAGAGAGAGAAAGAAGAAAGCTAAGCCAGGGAATATTTACATGTTAAGTGAGGAAAGGACAGACAACATGCATGCACTTTCTAATTTCTGACAATTACTAATCAGCTTAAGAGATCTTTTCTCCAGAGAAAGAAAAAAACTTTTAAAAGGGTAAAAGCAATTTAGAGAGTCTTTAAGTCTGTACTGTGCATGGAACAAGGATTTACAACTTGCTCTACTGTTTATCTCCATAAAAAAACCTCCCTGCTTAGTTGCCAACTTTATTTCTTTTTGTATACCAAAAAAACCTTAAAATTCTGCCTATGGTGTACTTCAATACAAAAAATTAAAGCTGTTATATTCTGTGACACTTCTATAAATGAAGAATAGTTCAATTTGAATTCATAAAAAGACAGACTTCATATATCTGCTTTATGTCTCACCCAGCTGTGGTTTTAATAGCTTTGTTGCCTCATTCTTCTCATAAAGATACCACTCACAGACAGCTTAACAAATCCAGTCCAATAGCATCCTTAGTGCTAGATTGAAGCAGTCAAGAGTACACTTGAGAGCACTGCAGTGTCCTGTAGCCTGATCCAACCACCTCAGAGCGTGCCTTGGAAGGCTGGGGCTGCGCTGCCAGGCAGAGCGAGATAAGCTGGATGAGCTGTGCTGAGGCTCTGCTGCTCTACCCTATATGGTTTGGAGAGCTCTCACAGGCTTTGCTCCCAAGGCCTTTATGATACATGAACAAGCACATTGCAGGAACTTGAGGCTGACACTTTTGTCTTTGAACTTGAAGGCATTTTTAAAATGGGAAAGCATATGTCTATAGCTAAACAGAACTAATTTCCTACACTATAGAAACCTAACTTTCTGCAGGTGGCAAAATGAAAATGTATTTTGCATTTGCTCTCTCCTGCTAAGAAAAATAAATCTGAAAGTTTGTGCTTTGCAGCTGCTTTAGTATGAATCACAAACTTAAATCATTACCCTGAAAAAAGCCATCTGGCACTGAAACACGGTGATGAGCTACAATGGACCCAATGGCCTGGTCCTGCTTGGTGCCCCCAACATCCATTTTCATCACCATCAGCTACAGACTCTAGAAAACGGAATTGGTGTTGGATGATGTCATTCCCTTCTGTGCCACAGCTACATCATTTGTGCCTGAAACTTTATCTGCAGTAACTCTGGAGACTGGAATATGCTGGCATTACCTTGCACACAAATCAAGTGCACACTAGCTCTGAAGTCTGAGAGTTACTGAAAACCTACTGGTCTGTACTTGCATGGCAGTATGCCTGAAATTGCTAAAATTAAGGCTACTTCTTCAGAGCCTTTGAGCAGCAACTCAAAGTGAACTGATCAGGCAAAGCACAAAGACTGAATTTTTGGCCAGGCAATTAAGAATCGAGCCTTGCTTGGGGAAACCCTGACATCTGCAGATAATTTACTTACAGGAAAAAGAAGCAAATAAGGATTTTCCTCTGAGAGGAATGTACAATGTTCAATGGACATCACAATATGATGGATCTACAAAGTGAACCTTGACTTCAGAGAAGACTGGTGACATGGAAAAAGGAGACAGATATGAGGTAAAAGATAGAGGCTGGAGCACTCTGGTTAGTCAAAGCCTTCCTTGTTTTCATGTGACAACATTCAGAAAAAAATACATAAAAAATAATGCAAAAAAATGGTACAGGGGGTGAAATAAAATAAAATTAACCTCAGAAAAAAATCTCCAAATTGAAGGAGCTACCTACATTATTCCTGAAGAAGACGTTGTTCATCCAGTTGGTGAAGGTTTTCTTTTGCATTGACATACGCTGCTCCTGCAGCTTTTTGATGTGATCTTTTTCATATTCAGTGTCCATGGTCACCTAGCAAGTCAGAAACCTCAGTAGGCTGCTGAGTGCTGAAGAGATCTGCCAGGCTACCTACAAAAAAATAGCCACATGCCCAGTGTATATAGGAAACCCAGCACCAACAGGTACAAGATTCAATACCACACCCAGTGTAATACCTTCATTTCCTTTTGCTTGCACTTTGCACTTTAATTTCACCATCTTTACTTTTAACTTACTTGAGCTGACCCTTTTAAAATACATCTCTAGCTTCAGGATGAAAATGTGACATATGTCTATGCAGTTTTACTTCCTTGCTCTCAGTCTCCACCCAGTGTCCTTGATCTCATGAGGACCACCACTACCTGAAAGCCATCAGTAACTTCCATGTGTGTGCTGGCAGCACATCGCAGAGAACTGATCTCAGTCAAGGCCAGAAGGAGGAATCCACAAATCGCTTCCAAAAAACCCCAGTGTATTATATTTTCTGAGGACTGGTTGAGATGTTGTTGTTGGCTTTCAGATCACTGTATTCCCAACAAAAATCAAAGAGCTGATTGGAAAGGAAGTGGAACCTAGCTGTTTCTTTCCTCACATGGGTTCAGTTTTTGCACATCTATCACATTAAGGATGGTTACACAGGTCCATAATCACATGAACAAGGTCCCAGCCTGGTTGTCAGGAAACATTATTCTTCTTCCCTACTCTTGTCTACCTCATCCATATCAGTAAAAAGCCAGGCTTGTAATTCCCCACAGCACCCAAGCTGAATATTCAAAAAGAATAGAAAGAAGGAGTCTTCCCTTTAGAGTCTGTGACTGACTGGCTCAACTGACTAGCTCTTTTGAAGACACTTGGCTTACACTGTAGATGTATAACAGCAGTGACCTTGTTGTTATGAAGGCAAGAAGATTACTTTAAATAATAAAAGAAAAATCAGTCTAAGATCCATGGCTACAGACACCTTTAGTGACCAAACATCACCTGCTTGAACTACTGCCATAATTATAAGTATTACCTGGGTATCAGCCTGGCTGGGAAACCAAGAAACCTCTTGTAGTGATGGGAGAGGAAAGAGGTGTCTATTGCTGTCAACTCACTGAAAAGAGAGAAGAGAATGAAAAATTGAAACATCTGAGAAACTATGACAGCATCGAGCAGTGTGACCTACTTCCCAAAATTCCATGTTTGTTTTGCAAAGGTGAAGCTTTGAACTATTATGGGCTTTGTATCCATTTAATTCATAAAACATGAAATACTGGGAAAGAAGACTTTCTCTGTCCTAGCATGAGAAGACAGCAACAGGGAACCAGCAACAGCAGCCACTGCAAATGGGGAATCCCCTTTCCTGATAGTTTTCCATGCTCTGATTGGCATACAAAAATTTGCCATTTTACAATGTTAAAAGCCATGGAAAATGCAGAAGCAATGATTTGTTACTGCATTTTTATTATTTCTTTTTTGGGACAGATGTTTCTTAACCCTCAGTGCTTGAATTCCTCAGAACAGGGGCAGCACTGAAGCCTGATGGTTCAGCAGCCACACAGGGAAGGGTCATGACTGCAGATGAAAGCCTAATGGAAGGAAGAATTTAGCAAAGTTTGGCATAGAGTTATGGAGAACATCCTCACAATATTTTCTTATCTTGTAGGCTAGCTCAGCACTGCCTACTTTCTCCATTTGAAGAGGAGATATTCAAAGAATTGCCTTTCCCCGCTGGAAAGGTGATATTAACTCACTCCCATGTAATAACCCATATAGGAAACCCATATCATAATGCCATTTCTGAGCTTGCCAAATGCTTCTCAGAACACCTGCAGGCTTTTTTTTTTTTTTTTAAGGACTGCTATCCAAACACTGCAGTCACCCTGAATAATGATGGAACTGGTTTCATTCAGGTACAAAGGAAATTATTTGTTGAGCTACTGCTGCACACAACAGCACACCTCTTTCATCAGGTTAGAAATGCTCCCAGTTTGGGTAGAATATTACCTAAAGATAGATCTATTACAGATTATCTGCATTTGCAGGATGCATAAACAGTGCTAGGAGCCAAAATTAGTTATAATGGTTACATTACAAGAAAAGAAAAGATCAAAGAACATGAAAAAAAAATGGACTTACACAGTTTTGGAGGAAGTCCTTTCTGACATTCAGCTGCTGGTTTTTTCTGAAGAATGACTTCCACTAGATCCACTCCTACATTCACCTCACTGCTTTAATGCAAAGCAACCTTTGATTTCGGGAACAAAGACCAAGTATTTATGATCTACCTATGAACCTTTCACCTGATCTGAGAGAAAATAACCCATCAGAACACAATGAGTAAAGGTCACAGGCCTTGTTCAATTTTATGCTCAAAAATAATATATGAATGTCATCAAAATTGCTATAAACCAGTTGAAAAGTCATGCATAGCTCTGATGCTTTGGTAAAGAACATCTTGCACACCTGCACTGGAGGTTCTGCTCTTCTAAAGGAATTCCTACCTGGAAAATTGAACCTGACAATGGAGTCTGAAAATGAAAGCACAGTAGAGAGTACAAAGATCAGAGTGATAGCCAAGTGATTAAACTGGGATACAGCAAATGAGAAGGTGAAACAGTGAAGTGTTAGGAATTTGCTCAGCACTGCTTTGAGGAAGCTTTTGTGCACAGATTCCTGCTACTGGCAGGGCAAACTGGAGTCAAGCTGGCAGTGCCAGCTGATTCCAAAGTTT
The DNA here is from genome assembly GCA_013399225.1 of Rhipidura dahli. Lineage (NCBI taxonomy): Eukaryota > Metazoa > Chordata > Aves > Passeriformes > Rhipiduridae > Rhipidura > Rhipidura dahli. The sequence continues at coordinate 9,834 of VXAC01002584.1, read as the reverse complement.
ATTATTCATGGCCTTCTCATTAATAACAAAAGGGGAAATAATTCTGGTGTCTTATATAGATAGCAGTGAGTCCTTTCTGGCCTTTACAAGGTCACACATGTACAGGATAGTAGTCTTTCCCCTTTTAGCAAGTGCAGTTTAACTAGCACTCAAAAGAGACAGGAGGAAGCACAAGAAGAAATTAGGAACCCCTGCAAACTCAGGACAGATAAAACTTGATCAGTAGAATCTGTGTCTTCATATGCACCCCAGATAAATGTCATATATAATGTCACATAAAACTGCTAAAAATAATAAAAAAAGGAATATTTATATTTTAGGTATTTCTCAAAATATTCCCTCTAAATTCCTAGACTCATGTCCTGGACTAGCCAACTAATACAGTGAAAAATATTGTATCACAACACCTGTAATGTAAATACAATATAACTAATACAATGCAATTCTTAAACATCATAAAATGCAAATAGGATGGCAGGAAAATAGAGATACAAATTCAGCAACTGTCTCTCTCTAAACTCATTTCCTGCTTGTAGTTCTCTTTTCTGTCTTGTTTTTCACAGAATCCCTCAGGTAAGAAGGGACCACAGTGGATCATCTGGTCCAGTGGTCCAACCTCTCTGCTCGAGCAGGGTCAGCCCAGAGTACAGGGCAGAGGATTGCATCCAGATGATCTCCAGTGAGGGAGCTTCCACAGCCTCTCTGGGAGACTGTCTCAGTGCTTGCTCTCCCACACAGCAAAGAAATTTCTCCTCCTATTCAGGTGGAATTTCCTGTGCATCAGTGTCTGCCCATTGCCTCTTGTCCTGTTGCTTGGCACCACTGAGCAGAGCCTGGCTCCATCCTCTGACACCCTCCCTTCAGATACTGATAGACATTGATGAGTCCCCTCTCAGTTGTCTCTTTTCCAAGCTGAACAGGCCCAGCTCCCTCAGCCTTTCCTCATAAGAGATGCTCCAGTTTCTTAATCATCTTCATAGCCCTTTCCTGGACCCACTCCAGGAGCTCCAAGTCTCTCTCCTGCTGAGGAGCCCAGAACTGGACACAGCGCTCCAGATGTGGCCTCCTCAGCAGGGCTGAGCAGAGCAGGATCACCTCCCTGGACCTGCTGCCAATGCTCTTCCTAATGCACCCCAGGGCACCATTGGCCTTCTTGGCCACACGGGCACTGCTGGCTCAGGGACAGCTTGTTGTCCACCAGGACCCCCAGGGCCCTCCTGGCAGAGCTGCTCTCCAGCAGGTCAGCCCCCAGCCTGTGCTGGTGCCTGGGGTTATTCTTGCCCAGGTGCAGGACCCTGCATTTGCCTTTGTTGGATCTCAGACAGTTCTTCCCTGCCCATCTCTCCAGCCTGTCGAGGCACTTCTGGAGGGCTACACAGCACTCGGGTATTGGCCACTGCTCACAGTTTTGTATCATCAGTGAACTTGCTGAGGAGGCCTCTGGACCTTCATCCAAGTCACTGAGTAACAAGTTAAACAACACTGGGTGCAGTATTGAACAGTGGGAGACATCAGTAATGACAAACCTCCAACTAGACCCTCTGTCACTGATCACAACTTTCTGGAATCCTCCACTCAGTCGGTTTTCAATCCGTCTCAATGTCCATTCATCCAACCCATACTTCTTGAGTTTGCCTATGAGGATTTTGTGAGAGACAATGTCAAAAATCTTGCTGAAGTCAAGGTAGAAAATATCCACTATTAATTTTTAGTTTTACCCACATTCTTAAAAAGGTAGGATTGTAAGCTGTTGGTTTGAATCTGGCACAGGTTATGTGTGTTGAGAAAATGTCCTTGCTCCTTTCAAATAGAAGGCAGAGGACCAGTGGGTGAATTAGTCCTGGATGCAGGCATTTCTCCCTACTGCAAGTTAATTATTATCTATATGGTTAAATGTACAAATCACTGTCTTTGCTTTTTATGATGATACAAGGCAATCAATGATATGGTATAAAATTTCACCAACCCCTGTGTATCTATCTAAGGTTCAAAGTTAAATGGTGGACACTTATGTGACAGCGATAAATAAAGCCATTTCCTCAGTTATTTATATCCTAACAAAGTAAGAGGAAGGGCACAACAATATTTGTGTGCAGTTTCCTGGAGGGATCAGGAAAAAATCACCCCTCTAGGCTAATTATGGGCCCTCTCTTGCTGCCTTTTCAGAGAAGGGAAGCCTTGCCACAGACCTCAGGAAGGAGAAGGGCCTGAAGAGAACCCTTCCCTTGTCTTGTTTGCCTGAAGTGGTTTTCCATGATGGAAGATGTGTTCCTTTGTTTCCTAACAGGAAGGATCCTGATGCAGGATTCCCATCTACAAGATAGCTGTCAGCTATCACCTTTCTTATCTGCCCACAATCTTGTTCTTCTTAAGAAGAAAACGGAGACTATGGAGATCAAACAGACCTCATGAACAAGCAGCCTTCTTGACAGCCCCAAAACTCCAGTTACCAGCCCTTCCCCCACTGCTCCTCCACTCCTGGAAACACCCTGTAAATCAAAGGTGGATGTGGCACTTATTTCCATCTATTTGAATTTTTTTTTTTTTTAAATATCACCACTGTCCTCCTCTCATAACATCCATGTGAATTCCCAGCTCCTCTCCAAGATGGGAAGAAACGTTTGATTCCTCTGCCATAAAAAGCATTAAAGTGACAGCCACAGGGCTGCAGATGCAGAGTTTGCTGCTCCCACTCCCACCCCTGACCCTCAGTGAGGGCTGATCACCACGAGCTCTCCCAGGGCAGCACTGGCTGTGCTCTCCAGGCAGCAGCCCTGTCCTCCCCTCATCGCTGCCCTTGCCCACGGTGGTGGAGGACCTGCCCCAGAGGAATACACGCACACAGCTGGGTGCAGACACCCTCCTGGGCCAAAGCACCCCCACTAAGGCCATTTGTAGCTGCCAGTCCCGTATGAGCCCTTCCCTGTACCAAGCTGCTACAGCAAAGCCAGCTCTGATTTCAAAGCTGTGTGACCACACTCATGCCTGCTCCTGCCGGGGGCCCAGTCTGTCCCCATGGCTCAGGTGAAAGGTTTGGCACAGCTCATCACCCTTCATTATGTATGCTTTGCACACCCATCTTTCTGAAGGCACATGAAAATCCTGTCTGATCCCTGCTAAGGAGAGGGTTCCCCAAATCTCAAAGAAAATAAGCATGTTAAGTGTAAACACGTGCATGACAGCTCAGCCCTTTATCCCCTGCTGTGCCTCCAGCCATGTTACTTCCACATGTAAGAGTCTCAAAACATCTGGACATTGACTCCACAGGGTATAAAGGCAGCCCCCTCTGTAGCCCACACTGTGCCAAGTGAGCATGGAAATTATCCGTGCATTATTAGCATTTATCCTGCTGCCTGGGGCCAGCAATCTGGGTCCCACAGGTGGCCCTTCCCTCTGCCACCCTCCCCAGCTCCAGCAAACAGCTGATGTTCAGTCTCATCAACGCAGTGTGGACACAGGTGAGCTGAACCATGATCCCAGAATGTTTCCTAACCACATCTACCCACATTCCCAACCACACATTCACACGCAATCTTAGACGTCATTGCATTTTCCAGAGGAAATACACTTTGGATATTGAGAACACTGGAGAGGAGCAGACAGTAAGTTATTGCAAGAAGCTGTTCACTCACTTGGGAATGGAATACTGGAGCTGAAGAGAAGTTGGGAGGAGTTAGTCCAAATCAGCTGAGGGGAGGCATAGCAACCTCCAGCCCAGTCTGTACAGACTCCCTGCTTTCACAGGCCTCTCAGCCCAACTTTGTCCCAAAATAGCCACACAGTTCTCTCAGCTTCTTTCCCCAAAGGACTCCAGCACACTGCCCCAGGCACCCCCCTTTCCCTGCCCCCTACATACCTGCTGTGTGAGCACCGCTGTCACCAGCCACCCCGGGGTGCCACCCACCTGCAGGCAGCGGGGGCCACGGCGGAGGGAGCCCCAGCTCCTCTCAACGCTGAGCTCTGCCTGGGAGGATCTAACCCGGCATCCCGGGATGCTGGGCTGTTATAAACCTCAGCCTCCTCATGCTCTAGTCTAAACTAGAAGTTGCTTTTCTCTTTGAAAAGTTGGCTAGCAGCGACATGACATCAACAGGGAGCAGAACTCAAGCAGAACAGTTGAATTACATCATCCAAAGGAACTGGAGCCCCTCACTGCATTTGAAAAAGAGGACAGCTTAAAGCAAAATCAGATGGATTTATTTTTCCTGGCATGAAGGAGTTCAGTCATCTTTTTGAAACAGAAAATATATGTTTGCTTGTTTAGTCATGAGTTAAAGACATTTTCTCCTTGGAGCTGTTTATATTATCTCGAAATTTCCCTTCTGTTTCTGAACCTCAAATAGTTAACATAAGAGCTTCAAAGGCTTTTTGAGATGAACACATGGGACAAAGGACTTTCAGTCTCTTTCCATTTCATACAAACATAGATAAAAGGTTTCAAGTGACAGAACAGCCTCAATATTTTGAACATCAAACTGCAAATGGGCCTTAGAAATCACTGTGTTGGCAATGCCAGATGTAACTAGTGTATTTTTATGATTTAATTCAGATATTTCCATTTTTTTTTCATTGCTACTAAGGAAAACTCTTTCATGAGAGTTAAACTTCTTCTCCACAGCTGTGTTGTAGGGGGTTGTTTGTATATTGGGCTGATAAAGCATTTAGCTCCGTTCAGTGGTGAGACAAAACTGTGGGATTCACATACAGAAGTGGCTCCCAGCACCCTTAGTGCCAGAGCACTGCACCTACGCTCAGGGGCAGTGCACACCACGGTGTGCTCTCAGGTTTTGGTCCCCCACTGCCCTGACCAGCAGATTACTGGCTGCAAAGCAGCCCAGCCATCCCAGTTTCCTTGTGAAGGTGATGGGAAATGGTTGAAGGTCATTGGCAAAAACATTGTATAAACATCTAACAAAAATGTTTGAACAGTTAATGTTAAAGGTGTGAATTTTAGACGATGACAGCTAAGACATGGTAATACAAAATAACGAAAAATGTCAATTACTCTCCATTGTAGGCAAAAATTGCCAAGCCCCGAGCTTACTGGTTATACTTCCATTGTTTGTTAATTTCTTACTTTTGGACTAGACACAAAATGAATGCATTTTGAGAAAAACCCACAGAATTACCTGAAAAGAAAATCACTAAGCATGGACAGCATGTTCCAGCAGTTCCTTTTTTACAAAATTTAAAAAGGGTGAACATAGAAATCTTAAAGTATATCTGAAATACAGCACCTGGTGAGAGATACATACCACTCATGAGCTATTTTCACTACAATGAATTCTTCAGAGCTCCAGACAGAAGTGAAATATGGGTTGCTGAGCTAGCAAGACTTTGGAAAGAACATGGACAAGCTCTGTCTCAGAGAAAAGAATAGGAGGGAAAATAAGTTAGACCTCGCATTAGTGAGCTTCCAGTATTCACTGGACCAGAAACAGAGTCCACAGTCTATCACCAGGTACAAATCTGCGCTAGCATGAAGTCCTCCAATGGGAAAAGGGAGAGGAGTCTGCCTCAAAACCATGATTTCCATCCATATTTTTCCCTCAGCACAGAAAAGATGCATAGATTCAGGACTTCTGAACACAATGGTGAAAAACAACCTCATCCTCCTGACTGTGTTTTGATCACAACAGGTATTTATTTGGCATGGATATTTATTTTCAGCTCATTGCTCTGCTGCCTGAGTGAAGGAAGGCACTTTCAGCAATGTGTTTGTTCATCTGCCTGGGCAGGGCAGCCAACTTTCTCTCCTGTGTTTTCCTCCCCAGGTCAGGCAGGCAAGCCCAAGGGCCAAGCTTCCAAAAGGCCCTCTGCACTCACAGTTAGTACTTGCAGCATGGTGAGATCAAAGAAACCCAGGGCAGGCTCTGCTCCAGAGACCTTGCAAATGCACCAGATGTGGGAGCAAATAAAGTTTGGAGAAACTAAGCAGCACACCAGTACTCCTATTTTTCAAGGTGAGTACTGCCACCAGAGTTAAAACAGAAACGTTTCACAGTTTAAGAGTCCCAAATATTAGAAGCAACAATTACTGCAAACCTATAAACTGATAGCATGGACACTCACCTACTTTTCATGTTATCCAAATATGAATTGTGGATTAGAGAGAACAACTGCTGAGGAGTGCTGTAAATTTTTCAAAGTCTGAAATGTCTTATATGCAGAGCATGTAAAACAACATTCAATTTAAAAAAAAAACCCAAAACCCAAAGAGCAACCCCTCCCACCTCCAAACCCCACTAAAACCTCACCTCCAGATTATGTTTTACTTCCATAAGGAGCAGTTCCAGCACGTTGCTGCAGTTGAAGAGCTATGTAGCCTCCAGGAACCCACATGTTGTTTGCATGTGAAACACTTGCTTTCATGTGACAGATGGCACCAGGAGCCAAACAGCCCACTCTGCCAGCCCTGCTACACATGAACTCCACAGCAGCTGAAATTGGACCACAGGAGGAGCAACAGCTAAACTGCAGCACCCTGAAGGCACACACATCTTTGGAAATGCCTCAAGTGATGTGTGTGCATAAAGGAGAAGGAGAGAAGCAGGCAGAAATAATTTAAACACAATGTTGCAATGAACGTTCTATTGATATGATGCCATGATGATTTTTTGCCTTTTCTTTTATATACCCTTTTATATAGCTTTTATGTACCCTCAGTGCTTTTAGCATGCATACTTGTAGTTCCTTAAGCTCGATAATTTAGCATAGTCCTAATATTCTGCTAAGCCAGGAGACTAAACATGCTGGAGGCCTCACAGCTGGGGCCAGAAAGCCCCATGCTATCCTGAGAAACCAAGGTCCTCTCTAGAACACATCCTGTAAACTAAGATAGGCCCATCCAGGGGGATTCCTTGGGATGGGGGCATATCATGCTATTCATTTAAGCTTCTCACTGGGGAGTCTTTGGTAGATGTGCTGATTTGCAAGGTCTATAAATTGTACACGCAATCTATCGTGGGTGTGCATTTTGGGCATTCCACCTGGATGAAGTGGGGTACCTTAAGGATCCTTAAATAAACACCGAGGTAAAAACCCCTTCTCCCTAAACTGTGTTTGGCTCTTCATTTTCAGACTAGGGAAAGGCAACAGAGAGAATCGGTTATTCTGAAGTAGTCAGCAGCATGGTTTGGAAGATATCTTTGGATTTTTTGGGACAAACACATCAAAGTCCTTTCTGCTAAGCTGCTATTTCATCTACTCTTACATTTCAAGGTTAGTACCCCCACTGAAGTTAGTAGTACCACCTCTCAGTTAAAGTTTCAAACTTTCAATCCACACAGGAAGTTTTAGATTTATGTTCCACTCTTGGACTTTACAAAACTTCCACATTTAGAACATTAGGAAGCTCCAAAATTACATTCTGCTATAACATGCTAATTACAGAGAGGTGCTGGAAGTTTGTGCGAGTTTTTTTTAATTCTTCACAGATAAATTTAATTCTGGAATCAAGCCTTGGAACAAGCGGTAATTTGAGCAACAAGTTCAAGGGCACAGAAAAGAAACAGCCAGAGCCTATTATGGATACAAAAACTGAGGTGGGAAAATCAGCAGCTTGCCAAATAGCTACTCTCCTTATAAACCTTAAGTAGCATGATTACAAAATTCAAATCACTAAAAGATTATCTTCCAGAAAGAAGCATACAAACCAAAATCTCAGGTAGTTCAATATTAGTTTATTTAATCAGCAATTTTTATCACCGCTTTCTAAAAATGATTACAAAGCATATTAAAATATATTACAGTATCTGCAAAGAATTTACTGTGTAATAAAAGTGCAACAATAATGAACTTACAACTTTGTTTGCCTAGTTGGACAAACTGAAGCACACGGCACAGATCAAGCCTTTCCTCAAAGAGTGCGTTTGAAATGAAAACAGTATTTAACAAAAATATTAGAAAAGGTGAGCATGTGAAATAGAAAATGAAGTTCATGTTCATTCTCTCAGTGCTAAGTTACACATATCCATCAAACCATACACTTCAAACTCTGCTTGAGATCCACCAATTTAAAGAGCCACTAAAATGAGTGCAACATTGTGAAGGGAAGGAAGTGACAAAAAGAAAAAGAGGGTGCATTTCAAGTGCTGGCAATAAACAATGTTGAAAGCCAGGGACCAGATACTTGCTGCTTTGAGACCAGGTTCCACACAAATCCACACCACACCCAACTAACAAGTGGTACCTCACCCTGACTTAAAAATCTTCGTGAACTCTCCAATTTCAGGCTGCCACAGTTTTAAGTCTCTTGGTGTCCTGTGTTGAGGTTACGAGTGGAAGTCCCACATTTTCTGTTCCAATCTACAACAAAAACTCATAATTTCTGAAGGAATAGAACTAGAGTTGCCAATTAAAACTGTGTTGTGGAATAGCTGGAGAAAAGATAAAAGCAGCAGTTTCTACTTTAGCTTAAGACAGTAGGCTACATCAGTGGGCACAGATTTCACAGGTCAAATTACAGACAGCTTTGAATGATCTTGCAGAAAACATTATTGACATCCTAGGCACAAAACATTCAACAAATCCAACATCTTCACCTCTCTTCAGCTGATATTAGTAACAAACTGAACACCAAAGATTACCTCATGCTGCTGATTCCAATTAATTACTTAGAGCAAACTACCATGAGAGAAGGCAATCCTACTCACTTCAACACACGGATTCACTAACTCCACAGAGCATCATCTGAACAGCTGTGTGTGGCTGGTGTAACTGACTGAATGGGCCTGCAGACAGCCAGCAAGGCAAATGGGGAGGCCCATGGACCTGCAAGGATGCAGTGAGAAGAGATCCCCTCCCCTGGGCAACAACAACCTGCTCCATCAGTTCAGTTGTGCAAGAAGCTGCTGTTAAAAATTCACATGAAATGTACTTTATTCCTATCATCTACGTGTGATGCTAGTTCACTGTACCACATACCTAGAAATACATTTATTTAGCTGTGGATGCCAACCATGAAACACTTCTATTCTTCCAGACAGCCAGAAAAATTCCACCTCTACTCCTATACATGCTTCATGCATTCATCTTCCAAATTCTACAGGAACACAAAGCAAAATGCTACAACCCCATCTAGACAAAGTATTCTAACTTATCAAAACGATGCATTTCAATTTGTCTGCCTTAAGACCAAGTTAGCATACTGTCATAGAGACTGAGGAAAAGGCTGTGCTCTGCATTTTACTACCAATAAAACTAGAAAAATAAAACCACCAAAACCATCCTGCCCTTCTCACTGAAGGAGGGTATTTCTAATGGCATGGGATCACATGGCTCCAGTATGTCTGGAGCATCACCCCTGGAAGCTACGTGTGGTGGGAACTCAGGCACGGGTCCGCCCCTGCAGCCCTGTGCTGCTGCAAAGAGAGGTAAGGCAGTCAGAGGATCAGCAGCTTCCCAGATTCTCTCAGCTTTGCCTGCACTACAGTAGTCACAACACACTGGCTTGCATTCTTTCTCCTGGTGGCTTTCCTGATAAAGCTAGTCACCAGTACTAAGCTGGTCAGTAGTGTATAAAGTGGTGCTGACTGCAGACACTACCCACAAACAAACACACATTACTACTTCTGCAGCCTTTTTTTCCCCTTAACACCTGCAGTGTCTGTAGACTACTTTTTGTTCAATCAAAAATAAATTACATAGAAAATAGTTGCTCTGCAGATGTACAGTCACACAGGTAGACTCAGGGTCAAGTTTCACAGCTCCACTAAAGTGCACAGAGGTGCACCAAGGTTAATTTGGCTCCTAATTTATGTCTAATAGAAATAAAGCTGGTATGCTTGAATGATAGGAAAAACACCTAAGAATTAAAAAAAACCCAAAGAAACA
>VXAC01002583.1:963946-1045367 GCA_013399225.1 Rhipidura dahli | reverse complement strand
CAGCCGCCGGGCGCGCTCCCGGCACGGGCTGAGGCAGCGCTGCCGCCCGCGCTGGGCTCTGCCTCCCGCACCGCCGGAGCAGCAGCAGCAGCAGCGCTGGACACGCTCCAGGCCCGCTGCTGTTACCTGCGGAGGTGCCGTGTATTTCCTGTTCTGCGGCGTCCACATCCTGTGCAGGGAATCTAGGGAATTCTCGGACAGCTGATGGGATTTTCGTCCCGCGTGACGGCCTTTCAGCTCCACATCCTCGTACGGGTTTTCCTTGGGTGACTCGCCTTCACGTGTGGGGTTTCGGGTTGGTTTTGGTTTTGGGGTTTTTTTTAAGGAAAGAAAAACAGACAGGAATGCAAAATTAGAAAAAAAAAAAAAAATCATGTGAACCAAGTGAAAGGCTTTTCTAAAAGCTCCTCAGCTTTCAGCATGACTCATCCCTCTAGCTGCAGCTGGAAGTATTTGGAGGAGAACTTGGCTATGAGGTCGACAACTTTCTTTGGATTTTTTTACTGTCCTTTTTTTTTTTCCTTTTCTTTAAACTAAAATGCGAAGATTTCACAAGACGTGCTTCTGAGCATCTGCAGCTGTGGAAAATTTATTGATATATAAAAGCTAAGGCACTTAACTTCTTTAAAGTGTATCAGTGGGTTTTATAAATCTGTAACAGCCACTCACGGGGTGAAATGAAGAACAATAAATAACTGTGCTCAACACGCCACCCTTACACACAAAAAGACAATTCTTATTTGATGCAACCGTCAATTTTCTCTTCTCCTGAGAGAAGGCAAAGAAAGAATAAACACTCCAGCTCAGCAGTGCCAAGAGACAAGACTGAAAATGTGAAAGGAGAACAAGTTCTGCCCCAACTATACTGCATCCTCAAAGTGTCCTTAAAAATATATCCTGTCTTCAAATTAGGCAGCTATTCATTTCAAGTTATGTGACACTCCTGTCTCCCAGAAGGAAACTTATCCTGCTAGTAATATATAGAGCCTTGACCAATCAATCCCTAAATATGACTTAAACGAAAAATATATTAAAAAGCAGCCCAGAGTCTTTGAATTTTTACCATTTGAAAACCAGAACCAAAATTTATAGTCCAGATTTAAGTGAGATCCAATACACATCATCTTCTCAAAACTCCTGAACTTAGCAGACCTCTCACAAAGCAAAGGAGCAGGAAGATGAATGAGTGCCATCAATAAAATTAGCATTTTGTATCCATTTCTTCAGACAGTTGATAATCAGCAACTGATTTAGAGCTTCAGGTTTTTCAAACACAGAGTAATTCCAGTTTTCCAACCATCTTGAACAAAAAATCATCTCTTTAAAAAGTGATCTACTAAAATTCAAGACTTGAATTTACAGAAACATCCAGGAAGTTAAAAGCTTTTAAACCAACTTTGTTTTATAGCTGAATACGAATTTAAAACCTCTGGGTTTAGTACAATATATATGTCATAGTACAGGCTATTTAATAAAAGAAATTCAGCTTTCACTACATACTGTGCCAGTTGAGAACTGAGGACAGAAAGCTGTAGCATGGTTCATCATTGCCACTGTTAGAGCAAATATTCACTGCATTTAAGGAGATTACAGCTGAGGCAAAAAGTGTTTTCAGTGAGAGCAAGGCCTGGGTTGACACTCAGTCTGTCTGTGTGACTACCAGCTATTTTGTTCTAGACAGACTATTAAATTTCCTTACTGTACAAAAGAAAACAAAAGCAGTTTATGCTTTCTACTTTTTTGTTGAGCCTGGAAGCATGAGACTGCTTGATTCATCAATTAGAGCCACAAGAACTTCTGCTGAGCAAGTTCACATATTCACAGTACAAATAAAAATACAGTTTTGCTTTGGTAGTGCATCATACTAAGATTTCTAGTCAAACATAAGCACAAAAGTGAATGTTTTAGCTTTGTTCTAATTAGAAGCCTGAATCACTGCTGCTCTTGAAGAATGTTTGACTTGGCAATCAGAGCTTATTATTTCATCCAGAGGGAATCTGATTCTGGAGGCTGCACTATCACTGTAGCCAATCCTCATGCCATATGGAAAGAACACCTTCAGGTGCATGGGGTGTATGAAGGAAGACGTTTTGAGGAATTTATCCAAACAAGATAAATCTTAAGCAACAAATATTCCTAAAAAAAAAAAAAGAAAACTGCTGTGGAGGACTACAGAAGTGGTTGATTCTTCCTGTGGGAAGAAAAAATAGATATCACACTGATTCTGTTACTTGTAGACTCTACAGCTCTAGAAAAGGTAATCATAAAAATGATAAATAGTAAAATTGGCAAAATGCTGTTACTTACAGCTGATTAGGCTGTAGTAGCATAATAAAATTTCCTGTAAGCTCAAGTCAAGTATAGGTCAAGCAAGCATTTTGGAATGGATGAATAGATTTCAAAATACCCGGCTTCATGAGACAGGGCTCAAATATGCGCTTCCTTGTAAAAACAAATGTTGCTGCATTAGTCTACAGAGTATCCAAACTCCTGAGAAGAAACAAGCCCATCAGTGAAAAAAACCCCTTTTTTACAATGCAAAGCATTTATAAATGTTAGGGGGATTCTCTTTACAAAACACAATGTAAAACAGAATTGCTTGAACCCAGTTAAACTCAGCATAAATAATGTTGGCCTGACATATTAAGTACAGAAATGGGCCCAGAGAAATCTTGGATGAGAGAAGGGGGAGGAGCAAGGAACCATGAGCAGAGGCTGTTTTACTGAGTCAGAGTCTCTACCAAAAGAGACCTTGGGCCAAATTCCTCTTCATTGTAATGGGAAGGTCAGAGGAGACACCACAAGGATTTTAACCCTTTCCCCTAGAGCTGTGAGAGCTTCTGCAGATGACTGGTTTCCTGTTGAAGAACTCTTGTGTCTATTCTTTCTCTCATCTGCTTAAAAACCAAATTATTTCAGAGCTTGAAGTTTTTTTTTCACTTTGAAATAATGCCTTGAGACCAAATACACCTCCCCTTTTTTTTTTTTTTGTTAAGAAGAACCTCCTTTCATTCAGCTCAAATCTCAGATAATGAAATAATCTGATCAATCAGAAACCACCTGGTTTTGCTGATATGACTTTTGAATGAAATATTTGGTTCAAGCTGTGAACTAGAAGCAACAGACAAATGATCTCCTCAGTAATTTTCAACCACCATTTCTTAGTATATCTGCTCTCCCTGGTAGACACACAAAAGACCAAATATGCAAAAAGAGGCAGCCCAGACTGGTTTCTGTACAAGTGACAAGAAACCAGAGATGTCAAGTACACTAAAAGTGCTGAAAATACCCTGAACTGCCTTAAACCAGCATTTAACTGCATCTGACTGCGCAGTGACTGCCTTCCATGGGAGAAAGATCTGAGAAGTGGTGTCCACCAGCAGGTGCATGTCCCACATGGGACTGAGGTCCTGGGGGAGACCTGTGGTGGTGGCTGCTACTGCTGCCACTGCAGCATGGAAAGGAGGAAAGTTTCCATAGCACTGGGCTGGCTCAGAGGTTTACAGCTTTCTCCTCAACCACCACTTCTCCAGTCCCAAGTCTCAGGCAGGGAATGTTTGCAAGCTGCAATGCCTGGATTTGCTGCAAAAGGAAAACATATTTACAATGAAAGAGCAAGGAAACATCCTTGTTGCTGCCATATGGATGTCTGTAATATGGAAGCCAAAAGAAGAAACATCATGCAGTATAGAGGCCAGGATTGTCTTTATGAGGCTGATCCAACAGCCACACAAGACAACAGCAGATTATCACTGACTTCAAAGGAAGCTGAATCATACCCCCAGAATGCATATGATCACAAACAGTAAGTCTTTGGCAAGTACTGTCTCTAATCACCATCCCTACTCCCAGATCTGTTCCCTTTATAAGCATTTTTTCCAAATTTCCCATTCTCTCAGAATCTACGTACCAAAGTGTTGAGTTAACACAGGGTATTATCTACACGACATTTATCTTCAGAAGAGCTCACAGACAATTTAATGAATGGTCCAGCAGGGAAGAAAAGAAAGAGAACAACAACAAAAAAAAGATAAAATAGCCACTGATATTTAGAAAAGTCCTGAGGAATGCAGTGTCTTGAGTTAAAGGATGGATGAGTTTCCCCCAGGGGTTGCAGTTCTTCACTCTGTGATGCAGTTGCGAGTCAGCCCCACCGAGTCCTGAGGCAGCACACAATGTTCCTCTGCTCAGCCTCTCACACGTGGCAAATGGGAAGCAGAGGCAGACTCAGCGAGCCTGTCTCGTGCTGAGAAAGGAGTGAAAACTAAGGCTGAGGGGGAAAAAAAGATGCAGGCAGATGCTTCTCTATAAATGGCAGAAAGCAGGGAAATGCATCATTTCGTCCTAGATGGGAGAAACAATTATCAGAGGAATTAAGTGATTCACAGAGTGCTGATTATAACTCCAGCCTTTTGCACTGCCAGGAAGAGAGAAGAATGGAACAGCAGGCATTGGGTAAAGGAAAAGACTCTGAAATGTTTGTTATGTTGGGTGCCAATGCTCACAGAGGAGATACAGAATCCACAGGCTGATGCTGAGTGCCCAAGCTAAGAGCTTGCTGCCTTTCCTCCTGGCTACTCAGAAAGCCCAGGGACCCGAGTTGCATGGCCAGGACAGTTATCACCTCACAAATGAGGTGCACATGCATTGCTCACTCATTTCAGTCATAAAATTACACCAGCACAGCTCCACACCACCAGTGCTGCAGGAAAACCGGGCCACTGGGATGTCTGTGAGCACGTTCAGATCAAATGGATGGAAACCAGTAAATCTCCACACTCCCATAAAGTATCCAAGCTTAGATCTTTGGTGCATAGATGAGCTCTTTCAACATCAGAGATGCTGCAACTGTGCATCTCAGCTGGGGAATTTACCCCAGGAATCTATAGAAAGAGGAACTATTTCAATCTCAAATTACAGCTAACACATCATGCAGCTGCTCTGAAAAGCTCTTGCTGAACAGCACTAAGTTACAGACCATTACTTGCTTACAGTCCTATCACCCAGTGTATCTGCCCAGTACCATAAGCTCAGAAAAGCAGAAGAGCATCTGCAACAAGCAGAGCGCCAAGTCTAAAATACAATCAGCCTTTTGGGCCCTGGTCCATGGACTTTGTAGGGAACAACCTGTGCTTTCTGAACTTCTCCAGTCCCGCTTTGCCTTGCAATAAGCAGAAGAAACACTGCAGATACTTTCAGCTCCCTGCTGTCTCTGTGGGGACTGCAAGAGCTTAGATTGTAGTCAAAATGAAGCATAAGGGAAAAGAATTAGCACAGCTGGAAAATGAACAAGAAATTTCACCCCCAAAAATCACCCATTTACCACTCAGTCCAAAATCAAGTGCATGAAAACGTCTGATGAGCAACTGCTAGCACAGTACAGCAACAGCTCCTCTAAACTGCTTGCATTTCAGGGGCTTCACCCTGCTGACTTCAACACAGTCTCTGAATTTAAAGGAGGATTTGGGAGAACAGTCTCATAGTCTTTTTTTTTCTCTATTTTACAAACCTGCAGCACTGACTAGAAAGCCAGACAGAGACTGTCACAAGAAGCTGTAGTGGATGCTCTGTAGAGAGTGTCTCACAACGAGACACACTTTACAGAGAAAACGTGAGCTCTAAATAGGGCACAAGATGATTATTAAAAATAACTGGAATCCATGTATCCAAATGTAACAACAAAGTAGCAGGCCGATTGTCAATAGGACCAGCTGAAATATCTGGCCTTTCTTTGACAGCCCCATATGAACACTGTTCAATTTATTGTGCTCTTGCTGCTATTACCCTACAGTGTCTATTATTAAATTTGCCACTATTTCACTTTCCAAAATCTCACATACATTTTAGGCTGTCACAGGCAGACTGTGGGTGCAGAATAAGACAGGAATATACTAGTATGAGATCACTGCCTGTACCATCATTCTGCATCAATCCTAGCTGCAGAGACCTGCTGGTGTCTGACTGAAAACCCAAAACGCCTTCAGAGAAGCAGCTAGCACAGCACTGCTGGCAGAGCTGCAATCTCTCCAAGTGTGCTTCAGCTTCACAGCAGCCCAGCAATTCCAGATTGTCTGATTTGTCATGGGATGATAATATGACAGACATAAAATGTACTACAAAAGCATGACAGACGATAATGTGGCGTGTGAGGATGGGATTTTACTCAAAAAGATCAGCTTGCTCTCTTCCTAACCTTTTCCCACATTTACTGGAAGAACTTTGCAAATGTTCTAATGTGAAAGCAATGTCAAGCTGGAACATTTTCGAGCTTGACCTCAGTCATCATTGCTGCAGCTCTGATCGCACACAGCGAAGGATTCAGTGAAACAGCTAAATAACCTCATTTTGTTACATGACATGCACTGTGTCAAATTTACACAAGAAATCAAACCAACTAATTGGTTTACCAGCAGGGATGAAGGGAGTGACTTGTCCTGTTTTAATGCAGGAGTAAACAAGAAGCTGATTATCCCAAACTGAAGCAATACTCACACTGACAGAGAAAAACAGCCAAACAATTGCGTATGACTCCACTGTCAAGTTTTTATCAGTCACCCTTGGTGTCAGCTGTAACAAGATTCAATTATATTATATATAATATATTATATAACTAATTGTATATATATAATTAGTTATATTTATAATTTATTTTATATAATATATATATTATATACCCCTACAGAAGCAGTGATTATGTTGTCCTCTTAAGGCACAAAAAAATCTGTCAATAGAGGTGTCCAGTTACTGAAAGGCCTCAAAATCTCCTTCACATGACAGTGAACAGGCCCAGAGAGAAGAAGGATGCATAAGAAACCCTCCCCAGGAGGGCCAGCTGCCCCTGGGACACTGAATTGAGGGACACTCCCAATGGGAACCCACCAGCAAGATCCCATTCAGAAATTCATCCTGGTTTTAGAGATTCCACAGAAATGTTTCTGAGGCATTGCCTTATTTTCTAGACTGCTTCAGTCACAGCTGCCAAAGCAGACATGGAGTGGTGCAATATTCAATTAAACATTCTCAATCTCTGAGGCAAAACGCAGAGCCCTGTTGAGCAATGCGTTTCCTGCACATCTGCCATGTCCTCTTGGAGGAAATCTCCACCTGTTCTGCTGTGTGCAGCACTCTGGGGACTTAGAGAGTCAGAAGGCTTGTCTTGTCAGAGGTTCCTTCCACTAAATTTAGTTTCTAAATGCAGTGCTATTTTTTTCACTTAGTTTTATTAGATTTTCTCAAGTCAAACTTAATACTATGCCCTTAAACTTCATTTCACTTTACTCATTCAACTTTTTTTGGTGGTGATAATGTTTTCTTTCTCCTAGATGTCAGGTCAACAATGCTTCAGAGACACAAGACCTTAAATACCAATATTCCAACATCTCAGCTGCATTTAGATGAGCAGACTGGAAAACTGGAACCATATGGTCCATGTGACAGGAAATGCTGTTGTGCACAAACACAGCAGAAGCAACAATCTCAGCCATCCCTTAATACTATGATAGTTTCTTGAATTCACACAAAGCCAAGCGTGGTTTCCCCAACTGGACTCAGAAAGCCACATCAATTTTGGTCTGATTAAAGGCCCATTCAAAACCACAAGAAGCAAAACAATGTTAAGTTTACTACGACTGCCACATTTCTGTGAGTGCTAGTACAGAAGAGGAATGAAGTCCACATGGTTCCTTGCACATGGAACACAGCTCTGATTTATATCAGGAATGTGCACCCCTTTATACAACAGCTTCTTGATTAATGCAGAATGGATCACTGTGTTCCAATCCAGTACCTGTCCTGAACTTACCATGCAGGTATTTCATCTATTAAAGTCTACAGAAATATTACAAAATTGAACAAAGCATCTGGTTCATGATGTCACTGGATTTCAAAGCACAATCATTTTTGGTTTCAATATGTCTTAAAACTTTTTTTTTTTTTTTTTAAAAAGTCAGCTCTCAGAATAAGATAAACTACACACAGGAGTTCATCACTGCCCTGGTCGCTAAAGAAGAAACAGTGCAAGGGCACCAGGAGAAAGACAAAGCTTTAGCGTGCACATACCTCACATGAAGAGGCCATGTGGTAACCAAAAAACCAATGACTCCAGGCCTAGCAATGACGTGCTTAGAAGCTGTTTAGCCTGGGAAAGGCTGGGGGATAACCCAGCTGCTGTCTGCCACTACCCAGAAAGGCAGGTGGAAAACTCAGCACCAGGCACTTCTTGCAGGTGAAAGGATGAAGGACATCATCCTTCAAGTCTGAAAGGAGAATTCAGACTGGATGGAAAGAAAGATTTGTTCACACTGACATCAAGAAAACATTCTTCACAGTGGAGGCAAAGCAGTGGAGAAGGCTGTGCAGGGAGGCAGTGAAGCCATCCTCCCATGGTATTTTGAAAACTCAGATGGAGCCCTAAGCAACGTCATCTAATGCTGAAATTAGCCCTGCTTTGGGCAGAGGCTGCATCAGCTGACTCCACAGCCCCTTCCAACCTGAATTTTTTATAATTCTGTCTCACACTAGAATCCTTAGAGCATTGCTTAAGATTCACAGTTTTCTTTTCTTGCAATTTAAGACTTCCTTGCATTACAAATATTAATTCTAACAGATGGGGGGACATGACACTTTAATAAGTTTATCGCTACAGCAACAATGTTTTAACTGCCTACAAGTTTTAGGGAGACAAGGAGATTCAACGATGTATAGGAAAAAATAGACCTACTGGCACCTCCAGGGCAACTGTTTGCCAAGAAAACTCAGAGCATAGTGACAGAACCCTTTATAGCTTTGAAGCAGATGTAGATCAATAAAATAAACTCACTCTAACAGGCACCTGGTTTGCATGAGCACGAAAGTGCTACTTGGAGACTGGGGTCTAGCACCACTGGTATAAATTATGCAGATGTGATACACAGAACTATGATAGTTTCTTTAAAGCTGGAGATCAAACTACTCTGGCTTGTCTTTAATCGTGCCTGACAGTTTATAAGAATTATACTGATTTGGTATTCCCCCTGCACTGCCTGTATTGAATGAAGTGTTTGGAAAGAGGTTGTTAAAAAGCAGTACAAAACAATGAAGTTCTGTGTTTGTCCACAGATCTGAAATTTTGCATTCTCTTCCCACTGCCCTTCCAAAATGGCCAAATTATAGTCTGCAAGGAGCTGTTTTACAGTACCCATGATTTGGAAGAGCCCATTATGATTTTGCTTTACTGCACCCAAGATTTCTTCTCATTTGAAGAAAGCTTCTTACCAGTCCTGCGCCTTTTATTTTGATATTTAGCAAACCACACAAGGGAAAGAATCATTACTACATAAAATCTGGTAGCACAGTGACAAGTCCTGAGCAAAGATGAGCACTGTAACTAGCATCCAATACATTCTCAAGTGTGAGTAGCATGGTGGTCTGTCATGGAAAAGGCTGATGATACAAGGATGCTCTACACAGAAAATGACTTTTCCGTATCTACAAAAGCTATCATTTTAACTAACAGACACTGAGCAGGAGCTGAAAGTGTCTGTACAGAAAGCATTTTTTTCAAATGGCATGGAGGAAGTATACAGCTGAGAATGGAAAGAGTAAATTGCTGTTTCCACTAAGGCTGACAAGCCGGAGACAGAATTTGGGTCTGACAAAGAGCCCCAGGCTCCAATTTGTGGCCACTGTTCTTTGCTATATCAACTGATACGACCAAGCCTAGTTTTGTTCTATTGTCCTTGTTTGCCTCTCAAACATTTGTAAGCACTATTAGAATGCTTTTTACCAGACTAAACAAGCCCAGCTTGTCAGTGTCTCTTCAGAGGATGTGTGCTCTAGGGTCCCAGACTATCTTGGTAGCCCTCCAGCTACCAGTATATAAAGATTCATTGTCCAAAGTAAAATGAAGTCCCCTTTGTATCTGTTGTAATAATACAACACTGAAAGAGTTAAAAACAAAGCAGATATTCATCACTTGTGTGGAAAATCTGTCCTCTGAAGGGCTGCCCAATTTTCAGTAATTATAACAACTTTTTTCTGATGTTAAAAGAATGTATGCATAGGCCATACATTTCCTTCTAAGACCAAAAGAAACATGTTTTTCCTACGAAGCTTAATGAAAACAGTGTTTTTTGTTGTGCATTCCCAATGGTTGTATAGCTAAAGGAAATTAATTCCTCTTTAACCAGCAACTGGGACTTGCAGGAGACCAGGAGCAGTGCTACAAACAACTGCTTTGGGGCAGTCCACACCGGAGTCCTGAAAAGCTTAGGCTGACCACACAAGGCCTCTGAGGTTAATCTTGCTATTGGAGAGTTCTGTAAACACTGTCTCGGGTTCTGTTCTTTACATTTTTACACCACTCAAGGCCTCAAGCCAAGATCTCAATAAAAAGAACGATTTGGTTCTTGAAAAGCATTGGCAAAAAGCTGACCAAAGAGTCTGTTTCCAATACTACCCCATGCAGTCTGAAAGAATCAAGACTTCCTGCATGCAGCCTGAGAGCTACCTTTGCACTGAAGGATCAAACCCATTTAGCCTCCATTTAATCTCTCTTTACTGACAGCACTGGATGTTCCTGCACAGAGCATGTGTTCAGCAACACACAGCCTGCCCACAGCCACTCAACATCCTGCTGTGAGCCTGTGTTCTGCAGCTTCTTACCTACAATGTCTTCATAGGCATTTTCTTCTAAAGTGCTCTTGGATCCAAATTTATGCTGGCTCTCAGTTCCATTTTCAGTTGGGGAGGGAGGGTACAGGGATTGCAGACTTGAGGCATCCTCAAACTCAAAGGATTTTCTAAAGTTTAAAACAATAATAATTAGTAACAAGAATGCAAAATGATTTAAACATTTCGATGAGCATTTGCTAGCTATGAAATATATATAAAGTGAACGACAACAAAAAAAAAATCCCACATTATGCTTTAAGGACTAATTTGTAGCAGACCATAAATCCTGTGCTCACAGCAGTCTTTAGTATAGCCATTCATGACACTTCTGTGAAGTTGGAAGTATTGTTACCCAATTATGCAGACAGGAAGAAAATACCAAGAAAATATGTGATATTTTCCCAAGTTTACAGAGTAAATTCACAGCACAATCCTCAGATTAGAAATTACTTTGCTCTTTCCAGAGGCCCAAGAAACATGTGTCTCCTAAAGAAAGACACAGTCTCTGGAAAGCATTCCTGCACTGGTTGCTCTGGGAGATGTAGCCCTTAGTTTGACACCATCCACACGTCTTGACCTTTCAGACATGATCCTGCATACAGCTCAGTGTACAAATGCCAAAAGCAGACAGACTCATGTGAAAGTCACTCATTTCCCTTGCACAGCCCGTGCCAAGCACTGGCAGCAAAGGAGAAAGCCTTGAGGAAATGAATGATCCCTGGGGTGCATGAGCAGCTTGGGCTGATGGCTGGGGGCTGAAGGCTTACCCTTTCTGGCAGCAAGGTGAGGACCAGCTGGGTCAGGTGAACACACAGTTTGTTTCCCCCCTGGGGTGACTCACCACCTCCCACCCACAGCTGCCCCAGGTACTGTTGAGCAGTTCCAGAGGGAGAAGAGGCTGAGTTCTTCCCACTCTCCAGTTCACACCCAGCACTTGTTCTCTAGGGCAGTATCTCCACTCAGGCTGGGAGGCCCACGCTTTGCAGTGCCAGCAGTACAGGGGCTGGCATTCATTGGATTGATTTACAGCTGAGCATGAAACAATGAGAAAAATGGGCTCAGGTCAGAGCATAAATCCCATGGGGCTGCAAGGTTTGCATGGATTGTATTGGTCTCCATACTTCACTCACTGAGACCCAAACTAGATTAACAATAAATCATCTTACCATCAACCCTGCTTCTTCTTCTTCCCAGCTGGAGTGAAGCAAATGTTACAGCATATCCATGTAGCAGTGACAGAGTCTTGTGAGACGCTTTGGCCTGTGAATTGGCTCTAGCATCCCTACAGCTAACACAGTGACTATTGCACAGAACACTGCATTTGTAAAGAGCATTTCCTATTTGTCTGCTGGAGCAGGCCTACAGCTCAGGATCAGGCTAAGGAGCCTCCTCTCTCCTTTCCCTAATCTTCAGAATATCCAGGTCCAAGTTATTCACATCAGGACTGTGGCAGAAACAGTCTGTGCATGTCAGATCCAGACAACTGCTCCTCCACAGCTCACAGTCACAAAAGATGCTGACACACTGAAGACAGAGATGTGTATGAAATCAGACTTTCTAAAGCAGTTAAATATCCAGCTCCTATAGATTTCAAGGCACCACTCTGATGTGGTGACACTGTATAGGTTCACAGGAATGGCTTTGTGGACTGACACTCAGCTGTGGTCCATGTGTCCCAAGCCTGTGCTGTGACACTCCTCTCCTGTGCTGTGTGTGTGCCAGAGAAGTTTCAGCTGCTAGGGAACACCGAGCTCACACCACTCCAAAATGGTAAAGCTACTGGTGGCAGCAAATTCCTCAGATCCAGCCTGGCTTTCTGCTAACAGGCAAACATGAGAGACTTCCTCCATATATTACTAGAATGTTGAATTAGCCACCAAAAATAAAATCAGTGCTTTCAACCAAAGTATTGGGAAAATAAATACCCTCAGTCCCTTCTCATGACATTCCAGGGAGTGCAAACCACATGTATGTTCAATCTGAAACACACAGCTACAAGCTGCAGACACAATGAGTTATGTCTGTTCTCAAAAAAAGAACAGTTTAGACACTGAGATTTCAGTAATTACTATCAACCAAACACTGTTATTCTTAGATGACTCGTATGGTCTGAAGTTCTTTGTAAATTTTGGAGTTCTCCTTTCTGTAACTGAAGGAAGAACAGTAGCAAAGACAAAAAAATTAAGATTTTTTTAAAGGATTTCCACCCACCATTGAAGGCAGCCAGCAAACCTGAGATTTTTGGAAGGTTGATTTGAACTTATTTACATCATGATTAACAAGAGGTGTGTACAGAGAAGTCATTAAACTACAGTGGGTAAAGCTGTTACAAATGAATGGATACCCACCCAGTAAAATGTCAATATGAATTGCAAGAACGATCAGATACACATGACAAAACCCTGTTCATCCTACAACTTAAATTGATAAATAATGCTTTTTGGAAGGCTTGTTGCTCCTAGCCCTAACCTGGGCCTGAAGCTGCTTTGCTGAACTGTGCTGTTGTCTAACTCTGCTATGACAGGAGACTGAAGCTGCAGAACAGCAGGTGCAAGCAGAATTGTACCTCTTCTGGAAAGCAGCTTCAAAACAATCTCAAAAACTCATCGTGATAAAATACTGTGGTTCTTAGATGACTTGCCCCTTTTCCAATAAAGGCTATCACTTACACCAGAACATTTTAAACATTATTGTTTGTGTTCTGCACATTGCCAGTGCTGTGCTGAACAAACTGAAGGCAGCTTTACTTCACAAATTCTCGTTAAAATCTAGATTTATTTCTTCTGAGATTATTGCCAGGACTCAAAGATAAGCACTGCTAAATCAGAGCTTGACTTTCCACATCCCCCCACGCCTTTCTGGGAGAAACAACATGCCTCAGCAGAGCTGTTTGATCGTTCAGAAGCAGGTGTCTCCTGAGAGGAAAGGACAGAATAGGAAGGCTCCTCTTCTCTTCTTCCTGCCCCAGTATAACTCAGGTCAGGTTGTGCTGACAAACTTTTAATAATTGAGCCAGCAGCAAGCAGTAGATACTGAAATGATAGTGTGCATCTGAGATGCTGTTCAGCAGCTCCTTGCA
This sequence comes from Rhipidura dahli, assembly GCA_013399225.1. Taxonomy (NCBI): domain Eukaryota; kingdom Metazoa; phylum Chordata; class Aves; order Passeriformes; family Rhipiduridae; genus Rhipidura; species Rhipidura dahli. The sequence goes on along the minus strand of VXAC01002583.1, from coordinate 1,031,638 downwards.
AACCTCTTCACTGAATAGCCAGGGAGGGTGTGTATCATACACAAGCACAGACAGGTAAACTCGTTAAAAATGCTGTAATCTGAATGCTTAGCAACAACTATTGCCTACAATTTTCTAAGCAATGAGCAGAATGAGTCCCACCATGTCTAAAACTCAAAAGATTAAATGTGATTAAAACAAGCCAAGCTCCAGAGATTGCTGGGGAATTGTTGCCATACACTGTCCCTATCACTAACTCAGGAAGGACATAAAGGACTGTGATAAAACAGTTTTCTCAGCATTAATCCTCCACAGATGTTAATAGCAACTTAGGATAATATTCCTAAGCACTGAATTAAAGAAAATCACCTACACTGCATAAAACTGACACAACTACTATAGTAATGAACTTTGGAAAGAGAAAACCTCTGCAGGTACATTTTACAGGAAGAAAAGACTGTGAGGGATCAGCTATGGTCCCCCTACCAGACAATAATGAAATTATGGTCCATTAAAAATCACAATTAAGGGCATCTGTGCCAAAAAGTACTCAACAAGCTTTAGCACACCTAACCTAGAGCCTTTTTTGGGGATTGAGGAATGCATATTGTAGAACTCCAAAACTGAAGGCAGGCAAAGGTGTTGTACCAGTGCATCCCATCAGTGCAGACCAGCAGGAAAAAACACTTGGTTTGCATGCAACTCCAAGCTTTTCTTATGTCAAAAGCACTGCATCAGAGGGAGAATTCAAAATACTGTTAACTACAAAAACACAGCCCATTTATTTATTTATTTGGAGAACTGAGCAGCTTTTCCTTGACTTTTACCTATTCTGGGATTTTCTGTGAAAGCGCGACTCTTTCTTCTGCCTTCTGGTGACGGGGGGCGCAGGAGTGGACGGGAGGGGAGGAGGAGCAGCAGCTGTGGGAGATGGAGGTAGGCCATTGCTCGGTTTGCTTTTATGGGATTTGTCTGCCTCGTACTCAAAGGTGCGTTTGGGCTTGGGGACGGGGTTCACGGCGCTGTTAGCCGGGCTTTCCAGGAGCGCTTTGGGGCCAGCTGAGTTCGCAGTAACGCCCTGTTTTGTTTTACTGCTTTTCTCAGCCTCAGGAGGCGTTTCTGGTTCACTCCCCAAAATAACACTCCCTCCTTTGCTATCGCTCAGGGTTTCACTCAGTCCCTCCACAGTACTCAGAGTCCCAGACTTTTTCCTCCCTTTGTCAACACTGTAGCAGCTGCTTGGTAACTGGGGGAGGCCTCTGCCCGACTGCTCCTTCAGTGCCTGCTCTATCTTCTGGATTCTGTTGAGCACGGCAGAGGACTCTTTCCTCCCGTGGCTCTTAAGGAAAGCGGCGGAAGAAGGCTCGCTCCTGCCTGGTCTCTTTTCAAACCGATGGCAGGAATCCCTGTCCAGCAGTTCCTCCTCCTCGGTTTCCGGGTAAGAGCACTCGGAAAATGTTCGGCTCATTCTTCGGAGCCCTTTGAAATCAAATGTCTTGTCGCTGCAGGGAGAGGTCAGCACGCTGGGGCAGCTCTCACTGCCCGACCTCTCCCCAGCATCCCTCTTGTCCACACACACGCTCGCCCTGGGGGACAGCTCCCGGCGGCATTCCCATTCTGTGATCTTCTGCCTGATGTCCAGCGCCTGCGAGCGGACACTCACCCTGCTGATGGACAGGGTCCTCAGTTTGGTGGCAGTGCCCAAGGACAGAGTGCTTCGGGTGAGTGGATGGCTCCCTATTGCTTCCCCATCTTGAGCCTCATTTGGAGTCTCCTTTTGGTCAGCCTTGAACACGGACAGCCTTTTATCCAAAGCACCCACACTGATGGCTTTGAGGGGGTGGCTCGGGGAGTCGGTGTCCGATGGGCTCGTGGAGGTGCTTCGCAGCGTAGAGGCGCGGCTTTTCCAGTCCTGGAGGCACAGCCTGGAGCTGGAGACTTTGGAGAGCCCAGTGGAGCGGGAGGAGTCCTCGCTGTCGCTGAGGGGGTAGGCAGGGCTTCTGCGCGGGGACAGCAGCGGCGGCGGAGTGGCTGACTGGCACCTGGAAGCAGAAAGAAAAGAAAAAAATCAAGGCCTTGGGGAAACTGGAGTTATTTGCCAAATTTCTTCTGGCTCAAAGTCTCCACACTGCAAAACCAGCCCAAAGCATCGTTAAGACACCAGTGACCATTCAGCCACAGAGTTGTGGGTGGGAGGTGGCAGCATTTAACTGGTGTCAGTGATGGGCCGTGAGCAGACACCTGGCACATCCAAAACAAGTCTTGTCACCTCTGTTTCACCCCTGAACTTAAAGCCAGCTGAGATTCTCATCATAAACCACTGCCTTGAAAGCATCTACTACCTGCAGATGAGTAGACCTGGTTCGTCTTTGGTCTGATGCTGTGGCCAACAGATTAAATTCCCCTTATCAGACAGATGTAATTTCTTATCAAAAGAATATTACACACTGAGAAAACACATTAATCTGCCCACACTGTGTGTTGGAGAATATAAACTGCATAGAAAGATCTCAGTGTTACCCTGGAAAAAATCCTTGGAACAAATTCTAGCCATGGATTGCAAAATTGGCTATTGTTACTGGGGTTTTGCACATTGTTGCAAGGACTTTTAAGAACAAAAGACACAAGGAAACTAAATAACACATAAATCATTCGGCTCATCAGTGATGAGCCAGCAGTAAGGAAATTAAGCCAAAACCATGTCAAAAAAGGGGGTTTGCCGACCTGCCAAGATCCATACACACAAGTCATAGCAGAAATAATCACAGCTCCTTTAACATTAACCCCTTTCTGTTCCAAACAGTACAGGAACAAAAGGAAAGACCCCTAAGCAATGCCTTGCATATGCAATTAAGTTTGTGCTGTGCAAACAGCAAGGCTGTGGACAACAAGCTAGTTTTTATCAACTGTCCTGTACACAGACAAGATCCAAATGAAAGAACTGCTTGACCAAAAGAAATCAAGGGAGCAAATGTCTGCACTATAGGAAAGGGAGAAGAAATTCAGAAGATCTCTGCTGCTATATTGTTTTGTTTCCAACAGACAGCCAATACCTACAGTAGAGATGCCAACTTCTGTGCAGTAATCCAAAGAAATCCAGAGCACTGGGGTGATTTCTGAAAAATTTACTTTGACACAGGAAATATTTTCTTTTCCTTCGAATGTAACCCCAAACCAAATTATCAGGTTTCATCCCAGTTTCCTACAGTGGATACTTTACAATCAAAGCTCAAAAATATCACAAAAGAGAAAAGCTCTGCTCAGAAAAATACAGTAATCAAATTATCACAAAAGGGAACCTTTTCTCAGAGGTCTTAGACAAGTCAGTCTATTTGTCACAGAAATTACACCGCTTGGTGACTTTTATTTCTTTATTGTTTTGAAAGATAAACATGCCTGTAGAAAAAGAGATTTCATGTCAAAGATGATGGCAAATACTCCTACAACAACTGCCTAAAGCAGTTATTTCAGGAGAGAAAGGATGCATGCCAGAATATGCTCTTTGCATCCTAGAAGTTGAATTTCCTGACATTCTATACAGCTGCAGACAGGTGTCTTAAAAGATCTCAAAAGATCAAAAGCAGGTGACAGATGATGAGTGCTTTTGGCTGGCTGTTACAGCACAAAGTTTGTAGGGCATTACCTGGAGTTACCTTGGCCGACATACCCTTATAGTGTCTGAAGATGAAACCTAAATCAGCCTACTCAGGCTTGGTGGGGCACCCTGATTCTTCATTATTTTTGCCTGTCTCATCTCAATCTCTTCAGGTTAATACCACAAAGCCAAATTTTTTATATTATTCTTAACCCTGCCTTAGCTCAGATTTGAGAACCCATTCTGCTAATTCTTTCATGTTGTGCAGGCCTGTCCCAGAGCTGCAGTGACATTTTTCTCAAGGAAACAGGCATCACCCAGTGGAAGTATATTTTACATCTAAAGACTACAGCCTCAGAAGCTGCATGTTGGCTAAATCCACTGTCAGGATTCAGCTACAAGATAGGGACAGCAGAGGCCCTGTGGAACACATTACAACTTATTTATTAGAGTGTAATCTGTACTGACAAGAGCAAGAATAAAATACAAAATGTCTGGAGTAAGGTCAGTAGAAGGGGACAGCAGAGGTGAAGGGTATGCTGACAATCAGAATCACAGACACTCTCTCTGCTTTTGACACACTGCACAGTAAACAACATAGGCACAGCCCTTTATCTCCTTACACTCTAAGAAAGATCTTTTTGGCTGTTTCCACTGTCAAGAAAAGGTCTGGTGATTCATCAGGAAAGGAGGAAAAGGGGAAAATTAGGGTTTGCATAACCTGAAGGAGTTGCAAAACATTTCTTCTTAAGCGGTATGAGCCATTCTCTTAAACCCCAGGTCCCCAGTAAGGTAATCACAATTAAGGCTTAGTCTTGAAACCCCCAAATTCAGTTACAAAATTCCCACTCACTTCCAGTGCACAGGCCTAGGGCTGCAGATCCACAGGCCTTCTGCAGGATTTTGCTCTCAAGGACTTGGGTTCCCTCAGTGAAGAAAGAGATTCTGTTTTACACTGCATTACACTCGAAATTTAAGTAATCCAGAGAAAATCTATAGGAATAATTCAACAGCAAAGAGGAACAAAGCTGATGGTTTCAGCATGCATTCCCCAAAGGATGCTGGTAAGTAACTGAATGAAAGAAAAAAAACAAGTCCACAAAAAAACCAGTGGATAATAAATTGGTTCTTCCCCAAGCAACCTATTTCCATTAGAATAATATTCTCTTGAAGGCACAACAGTTCCACAGACCTTAAAACCAGTATTACTGGTCAGAGATCATAATTAAGAAATCCGCAGTGTGCCACAAAAAGATTGTAAAGCAAAATGCTTTTATTGAAGTCTTCTTCATACACAATGATACAGTGTAGCACCTTACAATGCATATTATTACATAAACTTTCCAAATATCATGTATAAACAGCATAAATATAGATTATGGGATCAGGTTTAGTTTTCTTACCAAGTTCCCTTGACCAACACCTTTGTTCTGGGCAAGGATATTTCTTTGAGGATATCAGTATTTCTCAAACAACACTGTAATAAGTTGCTCTGGGTCCCTAAGGGCATTTTTTCAACATGCAGCCTTAGGTGTGCAGTTCCCAAACCCTCAGCAAATCAGCTGTGCACTGCAGTCTCAAAGGCTGCCAAGCAGCCCACAGTGCCCTCTAAACAGGCCACAGACCCTGGAACCACCTTTCTGCTGAGACTCATGGCTCTCTGCTCATGGAGGAGAGCAGACAGAATCCAAGAGGTGCTTTCCAGCCCTCTAGACCATGCTTAGCTTTGCTGTTGTGATTTATTCCTTGAGAAATCAGCAGTTACCCACAGTAGGAGGAAACTGATAATGTCAGTCATGCTCTGTAAGATTTTGCTCTGCAGTTACAATGGAGCTTCACATTCTGATTCAGTCTCTTCTTTCCAGTTTCTCTTTTTCTCACCCAAACACAGAACAAACTTGTAACTTACAAAAGCTGCAATTCTTGTGGGCTGCTCTCAAATATACTGGTTTCTCTAGTAAAGGCATCTCCTTTCTCCAGGTCCAGTGAACACATGTGGATAACAGTGGAGCTGTAGCTCAGCTGCACCAAGAAGAGAACAGAAGCACTTGCTTTGAGATAGTTTGCAACCTACTCGCCACAAGGCAAAAGATAAAAAAACTCAATTCCTGCCCTTTAGCAAGATTGTCTTGCACTAAAAATCTATGGGGATGGAGAAGGGCTGGTTCTCTGTGCCGAGTGCCTGAGTTCTTGCCCTCTATCTGACCAAAAAGTCAAAAGGTCTTTAATTTTGTACAAGACACCAATATTCTTCCTGCAAAGTGTGGTGCTAACATTTGTCCGTTTGTAGAAGAGGAAGAATTTAATTCCTGGAAACCACTCTTACAGTGGGCAATACAGAATTAGTATTAAAACCAGGGGGCCTGGCCTTTTGATCCAGTCAAGCAGAAGCACAGCTCCTTCCTGCTTCCAATGCCAAGCATCAACCCTAGAAAAGAGGAGAAACGGATGCACAAAATTCCCACAACTTCATGAGTAGCTCTCAACAACTGGAGGCAGCCAGGAAGAAAGGTGGCTCAAGAGCTGGTTCTATGTCTTTTGGAAGTCAGAGTATGGGTGGATAGACAGAATGTGCATTTATGGAGGCATTTGCATCCAAGAGCCACACACTTTATATGTTTTATATACACTAAGAAAAGACTTAGGCTGCATTTCAGGCATTAACAGTGACTGGAGGGTGCTTAAGTGACTTGCCTTAGAAGAGTTACAGGACTCCCAACTCTCCCTGCCCTGCTCTGACCTCTAAGCAGCTCAGACTCTGCAGCACTGTTTTAGCTTTCCTGAAGTGTCAGGAGTGACCCTGCAGATCATCCTGTCCTGGGGAAAGACAAGGTGAAGGAAGCCACTCAGCAATTTTTCAGTTTTGCAAATCCCATCTGCTCTTCTTAAACCAACACATACAGAACAGAAGGACAGATTCTGGCTCTGTGATCCAGGGAATTTCCCACTTCAACATGCTCATGCATGGGAGCCCATTTACTGGTAAAAGAACAAGGAACATGCTGACAAAAAGGCACTGGGTTTTCCAGGCTCCTGTTGATGAGATCCCATTGTTTCCCAATGACACTGATGCTGGGTGAGCTCATGCAAAGACTCCCAGCACTGGTTTTACTCCTCAGGACTTTCTCCTCACTTTTGTTAGGAAAAATATTGCTTTCTTAGTGTTTTATTTAGGTGTTTTTCTCATCCCTGGTTCTTCTCAGGGCATTGTGCCATTTCATCAGGACAACCTAAACTGTTTTAGGGTAAAAATAACATCAGAATCAGCTGTGACCATAGGACTGTGAGTTTGGGAATGAGTAGATTTTGCCTACCACACAACACTTGAGACTTCTTCTTGCTGTAGCCAATATTTAAGGAGATCTGAAACAAAAGCAACAGAAATTTCTCCTTGCAAGGGCAGCAAAGCTCATGCTTAATAGACACTAAAGCTGCCCTGATAGGTAAATGAGGATGTAACTTTGAAATCCAACTGCCAGCCACTCTGAGTGCAAACACTGGAATCCATCCTTCCCAGAGCAAGGCAAAGTGAGAGGGAAGCACTCCCTGCTCACCTGCTAACTGGAACCATTCACTACACCGTGCACATTTTGTTGTACTGCTGCTGAGAACACAGCTAATGGCTCACCAGGATATTCATTCATACCAAACTTCCACTTGATTTGACGAAGCAGGCAGAGGAGAGAAAATATGTAGAGACCAAAAGAAGCCCAAATTAGAACTGGTGTCTATGTCCCATTCCTTCTGTGACCTGGACAGAACCAGCACTTTTGCAGAGGTTCAGTACCCACAGCTTCTTGTAAGAGTAGCTCCACATCCCCCAAGGGCAGTGCTGCCAGGAAATCACCCAGCAAACAAACAGAGCAAACAAACAGAGCACATAAACTCTTCTGCCTTTGTCAGACATTCTTGGGAAAGCTCCCAGTATAAATCAATACTTTTGCACAAGCTAAAACTGAACATGACACTGCAGTACAGCAATCTCCCAGGCCTCTCCAGGTGCAAAAAGGCAGAGTAATTCAAAGCAGACCAAAAAACTTGAAGGACTTTGATTGAAAGCAATGAAGAGGGACACTTCTCAAAAAATTTCCCCTTCTTCTCTCTATACAAGAGCTAGTAATGAACTTGCTCTATGCTTTCCTCCGAAGGACTGTGAGGAGTCCACTTTTAGCTGCCAAACACCAGCAGTCAGTGGTGTGGTTGCACTCTGAGATGAGTTATGGAACAAGTCATTGCACAGAGCAGCATGGATTCAGCATTATTTGCTAGTTACAATGTGCCATTTCCTTTCCTCACTCCTAGCTGCATCCTCAGCCGAGGGGACAGACAGACAGAGGCAGTGACAGTGACAGCTGCCAAGACTCAGCAAGGCACTGCTGTAAGCAGGGGACAAATGCAGGGAGTCAGGCTGGTCTAATTGGGTCACCAGGGGCTCAGCATGAGGGTAAAATGCCCAACCATCACCAGAAAAGGTGGTCTGAAATGGCTTTGCTGCTTAGTTGAGGTGGCCCATATGGATCTCATGTATTGATGATCCTTCTTTTTCTTTTCAGTTATAAATGAGCATCTAGGCTTGGACAACTGCCTTGTATACTGCATCAAAGAATACAAATTGAATCTTTCAGTGTATTAATTGTTCCTGGAGGAGTAAAGGACTTTAAAAATGTTATTTTTACTCCTTGTAACTAGGGATTATGGGAACATTAAGACCGAAGGGACCTCCTGCACTACTGAATTTAAATCCACTTTCATTTGGCAGTAAACCTTTCTGTTGCAATATGTGTTTTTACATTCTCACAGCACACAGCATTTTAATTTTCTACATAACTCAAGTAGATAATTACAGATTATATTTAATTATCTTAAATCTAAGTAAGAGCTTATGGCAAAGAAAGGAGGTGAACTTTTCACACTCAAGTGCTGGACACACACTAGTAAGGTGGTTTCTGAGGCGATTCAACTTGGTGATGGAGCAAGTGGTGCAACTTGTCATATCTTGCCTCTCTCTTGGAAAGGAAAGTGATGTAAGTGGTAGCAGAAGAAACCCTCTTGCACCAGACCCTTTATGATTTTTGAGCTCTTGCCAGGAGTATAGCTAAAAATCCCCAAAACTCTGCATTCCAGATAACATCCTCCTGTTATTGTTGACTTAGGGATTGCGACAAAGACAAGACAAAAACTTGTACTTTCTTAACTCGACAGTGAGTCTGCATTTATAAGATTGTTTGAAATAGGCTCACTCTCATGAACATGTGCTGGGATGGAAAAGTCCCAGCATTTAGAGAGAATGAGGCTATAAAATCGAAGTGGACAACAAATCACAAAATGTTTAAAGATAGAACAAAAATAGAAACGCCAATTATTTTCCTGTTTGTACTTCTCAATTTCTTTTCCCTAAGGAATTTTGATACTTTCCATTTAAATAAAAACCGAAACCATAGCAGAACTAGCTACAAAATTATAGGACTGTGAAACAAAAAAAAAGAAAAAGCTCCGTGTGCGGTTCTGAAAAGCTCTGGTGTCTGTGTTCCCAAGAAGTACTGAGTCAATGATAACAATTGTGGGGTGCATTTGCAGGGGTGCTGTGGTGAATTCCTGTGTTTAACATCCCCCATCCCCCAGAGCTCTGGTTCATGAAGAGAAGTACACACAATCACGGCTGACTGCAGCTGAGCTGTGCTTTTATGGCTCAGAAGCAAAAAGCTCTGATTTAAGCCAGGGAAATGCAGGAGTCATTCTGCCAAAGTAAATTACATGAAGTGGCAACTATGCTCTACCACTGTGCAGAAAAAGGGCAAAGAAATCTAAGTTGATGAGTCAGATCCTAAATACTTCAATTAGACTGGATCTGTAAAGCCAAGCCAGCAAGACAAATCTGACCACGAGGAATGACTGTAAAATAAAATGCCATCAATCTGCAATGTGCTAGGTGTCTTTGCCAAGTCAGGGGGAAGAAGATAACAGGAAATTGTGAAATTATCTAGACTCAGAGGGTTAGATTCCCTGCCACTCCAGATTTATGGCAGTTTTCTGCTCTGTTACAAAGCAAGGGCAGGAGGGTCTTTAAACAATTCCCCGTTTAAGCCTTTTTCACCTCCTCTGTTCAGACACAAATAACTACCCAAGGCAAAGAATACCAACAAGCCTGGGCTGTACTTTCCATCACAGGGATCAGAAGCTGACTGTGAAAAAATCAAAAGCAAGGACAGAAGTATCAGTGAGCCATTCTCTCTTTTCCATCAAAGTACACTGCACTGGTTCCATAGGATCTTCTCTCATTTTCTCCTCAAAAAATATGATTCACAGTTGAAAAAGGGAAGCCTTCCTTGAAGTTAGTCTTTCCCCATAACATGTTCTGAATAATCATTTATGCAATCAATATTTCCCCTGTTACAGCTCCACTGTTTTTATTGTTCTGGAATTGGCTCAGTATGTTTTAGTTTCGCCTGATTTCTTAAGATCTTGGGAGTTTTGCTGGACAGGGAGTGGCAACACAGCAAGTGATGGCATTTTCTTAAACCAGGCAGAAACCTTCATTTGTCTGTTTAAGAACTGCCAGTCCTTGAAACTTGTTCTTTAGCAGCATGCCTGAACATGCTGACTGTTCAAAATCTCACTGCACAAAGAGGCTCTCAGCTTGGCTTTTTCAAAGCACAGGTGATTTTTCAACATGCTTGCTTATCTGTCTGGAATATTAAAGCAATAAACTCTATGGAACTAATTCTGACCAAGTCCAAGTTTTCTATGCTCACACACCTCTATTTGGGAAGAGTTAGAAGTTATTTTTATGAATTGTGATGCTTAGTTTTCAAGGTATCTGAGGGCATTCTGAGTTTGGCAACCTCCAAATCTGGAATTCTGGTTTGGAAAAGTTGTTGTAAAATAGGGTCACCCCTCTTCTGCCCTGACAAGCCAGAACACCTTACAAGGTCACTCTATACTTTACTGAAATACTCTATACCCACAGAGAAAAGAACAGAACAGGAAGTCAAAAACTCCTGTATCCTGGCTGCACACTTATCCAGAATACAGACAAGTCTGCTTTCCCTGCTTCACATATAAATCAGCTTCTAGGTCATGCAAAACCACCTCAAATGGATTCAAGTATAACTATCTAACAGGGACAGAAAAAGAATAAGAATTCAGAACTCCATCCCATCTTTAAAAAACTTTCTTAATCTCATCCACACAGAGAAGTTTGTTTCAGAATAAATGTAAAATATTTTATTTGCCTTTCCCACCAGTATCCCCATTTTCCTTCCAGTCTCACCAGCTTAGCTGTGATCCCCAATGTGCTGCCAGTGTCCTTGAGATCCTTCTGTATATGTTTCCTTCACACAGTTTTGCAAATTAGTTTATATAACACAGAGAATGTATCCTAGAAGAGCAAGTTTTATAACTGAAAGCCATTGTCCATCTGCCTGGTATGGATGCCACAAGCATTCTTAATTTTTGTCATTATTTCAACTACCAATATCACAGTCCATCAAGTCTGAAGCCGGAGACATCTGGAAAAAATACAGTATGTCACACAGGATAATACTAAAGTGATTGAAAAGATCTGAGAATACCTGTGCTGCTTCTGGAGTTACTGTCCTGCAGAGGAAACAAAATAAAAAGCAGAACCAAATAAAATAAAATTTAAAATACTGGCAGCATAGAATCTCCTGCATTATCTCTGTGAATCCAGAGCAACCTCAACATCACCCTGTCTAAACACAGTCTACCAGACCCAGCCTGTCCCAGGGCTGTGCGCTTGGAGCTCACGCACTGGCAAGGTGGCTCACAAGCCAAATGGACTGTCTGAGGCAGGGGAAAAGGAGAACTAATTCTGATCTCAAACTTTGCCCAAAGAGTGCTCAGGCCTCTGAGGGGCAGACTCATCTCTGACCAGCAGCTGGGTGCCAGCCTGTTGTCAAGACAACTGTAGCAACTCACTCCAACTGGCTGCAACCTTCTCTGTAAGCAAAAAGCTGAAGCACTGGCATAAAACCAGCACACTCCACACTCGAAAAACTTCTGTGTTCCCTGAAGGACACTTTTTGTACGTGTTTCTGTAACATGGATAAAGCAGTCTGACAGCTTTTTGTTTGTTACTGCATTACTCTTCGAATGACACAGCTAGAGAAATCAGCCCTTGTTCTTCATCTTCATCCTTGACTTAATTTTAAAAGTTTTGCCCTCTCTCTTTTGTCCCTTAGAAGAGTGGATTTCCACCTGCCTCAATCACCAAAGATCTGTCTCAAACTGGGACTATTTTTTCAACAAAATAAATGGTACTACAATCCTCTGTGAGCTTTCCAGTCACTGAGTTATGTAATTGCACCTTGAAAGTTGTCTGTCTGTCACCCACACGCTGATATTCATTGCAACATTTGAGGATAGGCAAAACAGTTTTCCTACCAAAAGCTACACTTTTTTTTTTTTTCTTTTCTAAGAAGTAGCCCAACATTCCTAACAGAGTCTGGACAGGAGCAGTAGTAATATCTCTCACATATATACAATATCTCTCTTTTATGTAAACAACTGAAAGAAAGAAACCAAATACAGGAAACTATTTTTTGGACCTGAAAAAGCAGAAAGGAGAGGGAGAAGTTGATAAGTAAAAGATGACTCATGGAGGTGCAAAGCAAGGAAGAGAGAAGGGAACATGTTAATTGAGTATACAGCCTGTCTCATCTTTGGAGATTCCATCCTGTATCTGAAGGAGGAAAGATTTCAAAGTTTATACCCTGGTCTCTCTTATCATAATTTTCTTTAGTGGCTCTGACCTTATGGAATGTAAAATAAATTGCAGCTATGATGACAAACATGATCCTTGGTACACTTTCCAGTGTGCATAGAAGTGGCTGGATGCCAGGTGCCCACCAAAGCTGCTCTGTCACTCCCCCTCCTGAGCTGGACAGGGGACAGAAAATATAAAAAAGCTCAGGGGTTGGGATAAGGACAGGGAGAGATTCCTTACCAATTACCATCACATCATTTGGGGAAAAAAATTATTAATTAATTGTCAGTCAAATCTGAGTAGGATCATGAGAAATAAACCCAAATCTCAGAAACACCTTTCCCCTACCCCCCTCCACTTCTTCCTGAGCTCAACTTTACTCCCAGTTTTCTCTACCTCTTTTCCTGCAGCAGCTCAGAGCAACAAGGAACAGGGGCTGCAGTCGTTTCATCACACGGTGTTTCTGCTGCTGCTTCTTCCTCATGGAGAGGACTCCTCACACTCTCCCCCTGTTCCAGAACAGGGTCACTCCCGCTGGAGACAGTCACACTCTCCCCCTGCTCTGGAATGGGGTTGCTCCCACTGGAGACAGTCACACTCCCCCACTGCTCTGGAGTGGGGTCACTGCCACTGGAGACAGTCACATTCGCCTCCTGCTCTGGAATGGGGTTGCTCCCACTGGAGACAGTCACACTCTCCTCCTGTTCTGGAATGGGGTCTCTCCCACTGGAGACAGTCACACTCTTCCCCTGCTCCAGAACAGGGTTGTTCCCACTGGAGACAGTTGTTACACTCTCTCCCTGCTTTGGAATGGGGTCGCTCCCACTGGAGACAGTCACACTTTTCCCCTGCTCCAGAATAGGATCACTTCCACTGGAGACGGTTGTTACACTCTCCCCTTGCTCCGGAATGGGGTCTCTCCCACTGGAGATAGTCACACTTTTCCCCTGCTCCAGAATAGGATCACTTCCACTGGAGACGGTTGTTACACTCTCCCCTTGCTCCGGAATGGGGTCTCTCCCACTGGAGATAGTCACACTTTTCCCCTGCTCTGAAATGGGGTTGCTCCCACTAGAGACAGACAGACTGTCCCCGTGCTCTGGAATGGTGTTGCTCCCACTGCAGACAAATACACTCTCCCCTTGCTCTGGAATGGGCTCTCTCCCACTGGACAGAGTTTCACTCTTCCCTTGCTCCGGAATGGGATCGCTCCCACTGGAGACAGTCACAGTCTGCCTTTGCTCCGGCATGTGGTGTCTCCCACGGGAGACAGTTCTCCAAAAACTTCTCCAAGGTGGGTCCTTCCCATGGCTGTAGCTCTTCATGAACCGCTCCAGGTGGGTCCCTTCTGCAGGGTGCAGTCCTTCAGGCACAGGCTGGTCCAGCGTGGCTCCCCCCGAGATCACAGGTCCTGCCAGCACTCCTGCTCCAGCCTGGACTCTTCTTTCCACAGGTCTACAGGTCCTGCCAGGAGCCTGCTCCAGCACAGGCTTCCCATGGGCTCACAGCCTCCTTCAGGCATCCACCTGCTCTGGCATGGGCTCCTCCACAGGCTGCAGGTGGATCTCTGCATCCCCGTGCTCCGCCATGGGCTGCAGGGGCACAGCTGCCTCACCATGGGCTGCACCACAGGCTGCAGGGCAATCTGAGCTCCGGTGCCTGGAGCAACTCCTCCCCCTTCTTCTGCACTGACCTTGGTGCCTGCAGGGCTGTTCCTTTCACATATTCTCACTCCTCTCCTCTCTAGCTGCAATTGCTCCTGCACAGTAACTTTATTCCCTTCTTAAATACATCATCCCAGAGGCGCTGCCACCATCACTGATGGGCTTGTCCTTGGCCAATACAATGGATTTGTACAGATTAAGAAATTATATACTTCACTGGAATTTATGAGGGAATATTTTTTCATTCACTTCCTTTTAAAATCTATTAACCAGTGTTTGATTTTTTCTGGCTTATGTCAGCACAAATCAAGTGTTGCTATAGAGAAGTTGCTAAAGATCCAAACTGATACAAAAGTTAGTGCAGGAAGATTTAAGGCATTGATCCGGTGCAAATGCACACTTATGAAAAACGAACTTTCAGTTTAAGTAACATTTGCACTGAAAATTAAATTAGGTTACTACATCTGACTGGTTACAGTATGCTTCATTCTACTTCTAGCTAAACAAGCCAGGAAAATGAGGAAATGTGTTGGGCATACCCACAACTGAACGTCATATGAAAAAATTGGCCAGCAAAAGTTGTTGGGGTTTTTTCTTAGTTGAACAGAGCTTTGAAAAACTCTTTGATCTATTTATTCCCCAATCTGTTGGCATATACACATAAACTGAAAAAGAAAAAAAAAGGGGGAAAAGAAAGCAAAAGAAAAAAGCCAAGCTGTGACTTGCAGTGCTTGCTGCTATCAGACTTATTTACCTAAGAGTCCAGACAAGGCTGAATTTAACTTGACCAAGGGCTACATCTGGCCCTCATTCAGTTTCACTGCATATTAACAAAGGAACCATCAGCCAGTGCTGGAGCACTGTGCACACCAATATTCCAAAACATGATCTAAAGGAAACTTTCCAAAAGATTCAGACATTGGCTTCTCTCTGCCTTTTGCTGCCCATAACTGTCAACAGGAGCAGAGTTAGGTCAGGGAAAGGCACTCCCCATGACTTTGCTCACCGTGATCAAGGGTAACTTACATGTGTCCATTACTCATCCAGCTGAAATGAGCCTCCCAGACCAGATTTCAGCACCACACCTACGAGAGCTGTGGGATTTCAAGACTAAATTTGGAATCAGGATAATATCTGGGGGATTTATATATCCTTTATAAATATTTCATTCTCACAAGACTTTGGCTTCTTATTATACTGTGGATTTAGTTTTACAGATTTTAGGTTTTTTAAGGAGCTGACGAATACATATTAACATTTCACTTCACTTTTTACTTCTTGTGAGAGAATTTGTCTGTAGTATAACCCTAAGGATGAAAACTTTTTGCAGCCACTGAAACACAACAGAAATGCTGCACAATGAACTGCCAGTTTTACTTAATTTAGGACAACTAAACTTGAACTTAGAGCAAGAAGACATTTCTCCTGTCACACATCCTTTCCTTCCAGGACAAAAGTCAGCTCCATGTCCCTAAAGGAAGCTACACAGGTAGCACCAGGCAAAGCATCCAGAAAAAGAAAATGCTACGGTGCAGATGAGGCAATACCAATAACTGTGTATCTAGCAGCAAGAAAAACCAACAGGCAACATTTATAAGCTCATCAGCTCTGAAAATATTTGCTCCCCACAGACTACAGTACCAACAACAAATTCCTTACAGTAACCCATGGGCTCTCCAATAACAAATATTTGAAGGAGTAAATTGAAGTACAGATTCTGACCCTAATTTACATCCCTCAGAACCTCACAGAGTTTGACCCATAATACTGATTTTTTTTTCCTGAAAAGCACAAACCTGTGATTTATGCTCTTTATTCAATGGAAGAAAAATGCAAGCTGCCTCATAGCCCTGAAAGGACATTTCATAGAAAGCAAATTTAAAAAAAGATACCACAAAACCCCAAAACCTGAAACCAGGCATCAAAACCAACACAGCACACAAAAGTGTGCCAACAGCACCTCATTTAATGCTGTGTTTTCATCTCAGCAGTTCTAAAAGTACAGTCACTGTAAGGCATATTCAGCCTAAGTATAAACTGTAGTCTCTCCCTGATGGACCAACACTTTCTATACAATAAAAACAAATTCAGCTTAGCATGGGTATGAATACTGCTATGAAAACTTAAAAAGCATCTTTAAGAATTAAAGTGGAAAAATGGAATTGCATCAAATAGACAAGCAGCAGGCATTTAGCCTTAGAGAGATGAGGTTCTGTCTGAGAGCAAGAGACGTGGAGGAAGGAAGGGTAGAGAAGGGCTGTAAAAATGAGTTTTAGTCCCACAGAGTCACTTGTCCTATACCAGAACTACAAACTCTGGAAATTAGAGCTACTCCTATAGCTACCTTCAGTAAGCAGAAGGCTGGTGTTGAGTTCCTGTCAGGAGACAGTTCATCTCCTGCAAAACTGGTTATGGGAGAGGACACTAAGGAGTTCAGTGCTATGGCACTTGATGCACTTCACTTCTGCTGTATTTAGTTTCCTCCTCTCATGCCTCTGAAAAGCACACAGCTGCCCACCACTGCGAGCACTTCAGCCAACCCAGACTTACTCAGCAGCTCTTCCCTCCTGGAAGGATGCAGAATGGAGATGTAGGAATTCTCAGTTCCGCGTGTTTTGCCGCAGCCTCTGTGTTCCCTGAACACTGCCTGCTTCACTTGTCAAGCGGCAAATGACACACTGAGAGCGTTTGTCAAACCTCTGCCCCTTTGTGTGCTTAAGGGGAGGAAACTGCCATTAATGTTTAACAAAACAGCAGCAAAGCCTTTCTCTGCAATCTCACGTGTTGGCTTTGAAGGGACCGGTGTGGGAGAAATACGGCAAGACACAAGTTTGCTCTGGGTAACCCACAAAAAATTGAGTTTTAATTTTGAAGCTACAGGAAGCAACAGTTTACAATTCATTCCTGAAGCTCTGAACTGAGGCAATCCGGCTGCCTGATGTGAAAAAAATCATGGAAGCTGTGTCAGGGACCAAGCCACAGACACAGCAAGCCTGCCAGGCACAGCCCCTGTCTTGAAGCTCACACGGTTGACAGTTCTGTAGGGAGAGGTTAAAAATCCTTATTCAAACGCTTTCAGGTCTCTGCCAGCAAATGGCCACAGGCTATCTGCCATCTCCAGTCTGCCTGTGCTGACATGAAGTGGCTTCCCAACTCAGCAGCAGAGCAGGGGGGCAGAGGTGCCGTGGGAGAGCAGTCTCATTCCTGGGCATTTGTTCAGTGGTCTGCACTGACACGGCCTCTTTTGGCCCCTGCTGCCTCCTGGGGTGAGCATCCCACTGCACAATGGAAAAGGAGAGCCAGCTGCAGCCATCCATGCTGGGATAACAGGGGAATCACCAGCACCTCCCACACCTGAGTGTCACCAACACTGCCCCATCCCACGCACAGAAGTTCCCTGCACCAGCAGCCCACCTGCCTGCCAGCATTAGCTGCACAAAGCACCTTCTGAGCTTTTTGCTAGCACAGTTTGAAGCACAAACCATTTCTGTGCTACTGCCACTGCAATGAATTCTGTTTTCACAGCCCAAAGAGTTGTTATTACGTGGGAAAAGTTTACTTTTGGGAAACTGTGATGCACGATGGGCTTATCCTAGGAATCCAAAATGAAAAAATAGCATTTCCATCTATTAGCTGCTGTTAATTGTTTGTCAAAGGTGTACTTGCTCTACAGTCACAGTGTTGTGGTTGACCTGTGCTGAAGAAGTCACCTTGCTTTACAGACCTAACATTTTCTTTCTATAGATAAGGAGAGAAGAAAACAAATTAATACTTTTCATTTACTTCAGCAATTTTCTACAGCTCCCTCACAGTAAAATACTAACACATACTGGCATTAAAGCTCATCATTAATAGGATAATCATAAAATATCTCCTTTTTAAAAATAGTGCTTTAACAAAGAGCTTCAGGAGCAACATATGGACACTCTGGGCAAAATTTCCTTATCTGGTTAATAACAACCAGGATATTTAGGCTCTCAAAAAAAGCAGTCAGGCTGTCATGAGAACTGGCATTCCCATTGACTACAATAGAATTTTATAGATTGACTCAATAAATAAAATTTTAAACTGCTATTTGGTTATTAGGAACATCATATCTGTTAAAATTGTTATATTTGGTCGTGCTTTCAGCACTGAAGCCCATCCTACCAGATGCCTGCACACTGTTGCCTGTTGCTCAACAGCTCCAGGGCTGCCTGGTGCCAAGGGAATGTGACACATTCCCTCGTGGCACACTGCCAGTTCTATATACATGACCTGGCCAGGATGGAAATAACCTCAGAGTGCATGATGGGAATTGTGACAAAAGCTTTGAAAAAGTCTCCCAGGAACTATGGGCATTTTTTGCAGGTTTATATTGTAATAATATGGATGCTACCTGTGTATTTCCATAAGCTCCTATCTTCCTGCTTGCAGAACAAGTCTTACAGTTTATTTTACTTTTAAAGGCCATTTGCTGTTAGTGCTCATTCCTCAAGTGTGAATGCAAGGGTGATGCTCAGTAAGGCAACTGAATCATGCACTGAGCTAATTCCCAGTTTCATCACACAATATTGCCTGGTGAATAGTGACTATGTTTTTGGAGTCTGTGAGGATGCTATGTCTGTGCACTTCTTGCTTTGTTTTCCCAGACAAATGGGGTTTTTTCCCAGTCAGGGAAGAAACATGTATTATCTAGCTTAATATGCTCAGATCTTCCTTTCAAACTCACTCTTTTCAAATTCTGCTATATCTTCTTTTAATGCTTTGCTCTGCCCAAGTGGAAAACATCTTTTTAGGATAACCAAACAGTGCAGGAAACTGGTAAGACAACACAGACCCTTTCGTTTCTAAGCCACTGATCCAAATCCAGACTGAGTAGGGCACAGAACAGAAACTGGTGTCCTGTACTGGTGGCTTTTCAACAGCTCAAGTGTAAAGATCTGAGTGTCTTAGACAGCTCCTAATGAACAGATATTCGCAGAACATGGAATATCATTAGCAATTATGCATTGCATCTTTGTTGGGTCTTTTCAGTGAGATCATCAGCATCTCCCTAATACAGAAGGCAACAGAGTTTCATTCCAGAAAAACTGAAATACTGAAATTAAGATGTAAAAATGTTATGCACACGACTACTATGCTGTATTCCCTGAGGACTTCAGTCTAGCTTCTTATCGCCCCCAAAAAACAAATTCACATCAGACTTGTACTCTGATGCTCTGATACTGCACTTTGGGGACTCCTGTGAGTGTTTTAACTTGCCTTGTTCATTGTTTCTGTTCACTACATTTCAGTGCAGTAAAAGCACTCGAAAGTCATCAGAAACATTTCCAAAATCGAGCTCTTGTAATAATTTTCTGTGAAAATATCTGTGTTTAGTTCAGGTCTCAGTACTCCTGAGTACACTACTGTAAATATAGTGATTAAACAAATAAAGATTGCAGTGTTAGTCAAAGTAGTCTTCATACTGCAAGAGTTGCATTAAAATGCCTCTTTTAGTCTAACCTCTCATCTACAACTCTGTTTTTTAAAGACTTATTAGTTTCTCTTTTCATTTTTTCTATTTTTTTACTTTCCAGTGGTTTTGGAAAATACTTTAATAGAAGAGAAAAGGTAATTTTAATGATAAGGCATGATTTGCTACATAAAAAAGCACAAAGCATTCAAAGTGTCATGAGAATTAAATTACAGTGGGAAGGAATTCACTACATTCCTCTAGCCTCTAAGTAATAATAAAGTCAACCTGATCTGAAGTTTTATGAAGCAAGATTTAATCAAAATTTTAGGATTTGTCAGGGCTTTTTTTTTTTCTCTAGGAACCTATACAACTGGGAGGGATATATTAATAAAGCTTCCACCTTAGAAAAAGTGATTTGTTTGACTGACAAGTGCATTCTTCCTGAATTCTTCCAAAAGTGAAACAAACCAGCCAACAATAGAAATGGAATAGCAAAATTTCCTGCCCACCACTTCCAACTGTTTGAGGATGCCCAAAGGATGCATCCATTTCTTCAGTTCTCTCTCTCAATCTAAGTAGAAGCTGCCACCTCAGCTTACAAACCATTCCTCTCACATCTGTAGACAACTGTGCTGACCAGAATGTTTGTGCAGCCCTGCTGAAGTGACCTGCAGAGGTTCCAGCACGGCCTCAGCCCCGCCAGGCCAGAGTCAGTGCCGAGCAGCGCGAGGGAGGGGAACGCCGTGCCTCGGACCATGGGAAATCAGCCCAGCACCGGGGCTGCCTACCCAGATAAAGGGCAGCAGCACAGTCAGAGCCTCCATTCAAACCTTTCCCAGTGTCAGGGTCATCTGAACCAGCACACTGACTCATTCCCATTGCAAATGTTCCTGATGGCAGTAGGTGCCCTCCCTCCCACGGCCCAGTTCAGAGCTGAGCTGCCAGAGCTTCATGGCCCAAATGCACCTCCAGCCTTACAGGGTACAGAACAGCTCTTATTCCCTTCTGCACCAAACGCAGCTCGGCACTGCCGGGAACTGAGCTGCTGAAAATTTGTCAGCTGCAGGGTTCAGCCTGTTTCTGCTTGTAAAGGAAAGGGCACAATATCTGCTAATGGATTTCACATCAGTTATATTCAGTTTTCACTGTTATTTGGCTGAAGTTAATGTGTACTCTTTTCTAAATCTCAGTGGTTTAAACAACAAAAAAGCTATTTCATCACAGCCTAAATAACTTAGCATATTGCTTTGTATTAGAATTTTTTAAAATCACTATTCCTCCTATTCTCAAGCTCACTGTCAAAATATTAAAACTTGGTTCTCTTCTAAAGTAACAAACATTTTCTACAGGGGATTCATTGGGGTTTTTTTCTCACAAATTCATAAAGCACTCATAAATGTTCTCACTACCACTTCTGAGCAGTAGGCAAATACTTTTGGCAGGAAAATCCATCTCAGCAGTTGAGTGTGGAGTGCCTCGTTGCCTTGAGCCATGCTCAGCTGCCAGGAGATCTCTGGCAGCAGAGGGGAGAGATCCCAGCCCGGGCACTGGGGAAAGGCTGGGACACACCAACAGCACAGGAGTTCAACTCATAGCACTGGCCTCTTGCTGCTCTGACAAAGTCCCTGATGGCTGCTCTGGCTGCCAAAACTGGGAGATATTTCAGCTCAGGCCACCCCACAGCTGATGGGGCAATAGAAGCTTTTATTCTAAAATAAAAACGAAATCAAGCCTTGGCTTCCTGCTTTAGGCATACAGAACACAATCTCCTTTCCAAGCTGGTCTCATTCCTTCCTCATCAGAGCCCTCAAAAAACAAAACAAAACAAAAAACTTGCTTGCCCAAATATGCACAAAACAGCAACCACTTATCTACCAAACCACACACAAATGTCCCAAAAGTTTTGAACAACCAGCAATCACTTCTAGACCTGCTGCTTTCCCTGTTCCTGCGTACTAAGTGTAAGCCAGGCAGAGAGTGCCTTTCACCTGTAATTCAAATGCAACCATCCACAAGGGAAACAAGCAGCTTTTCTATCACTCACAGCAATGTTGTCCACATACTAAGCAAAGAAGGAGTAAGAGAAGAGAAAATACTTTATCATAAATGTGCTAAGGCAATGGCAGTCACACATAAAAATTAGTGGGAAAACTGCATGCATTAGAATTTCAAATAAGATCAAAATCTCAATGCTTTAGAACAACACAGAGAGCTGGAGATACATCTTTGGATTTGCAAGTTATTGCACTCTTCACAATGCTCTCCATTCAGAAAACTCAGGACATGTAAAAATCTCATAATCTTTAAATTTATATTCACATGACATACATAAATGCAATTAATTACATTTTGTTTATCTTACTGTTAATAATTTTCATAGAGTAGGACCAGGGCTCCACTGTGGTGGGTGCCGAGTTACGTCCCTCCCAAGGCTCTGTAACCAATGGTGAGGGAGTTCTTCAGTGTTGTCCTGCCTTATCTGCCCCTGGAGTCATCCACCCTGGATGAGAACACAGCTCTTCTGCATTAGTCACAAGATAATTCATTGTCACTGCAGGCAGACAAGATCACATCTGGAGGAATGACCTGACAATAAATTTGGGCAGTGCTTGCAGTTCAACACAGAGCTGAGGAGCACTGGTTTCGTTTGTGGTTTTTTCTTGTATTGGGAGTAGCAGAAGGATTGGATGACTAAGAATTAATTTAAATTCATATTGTTACATATCTGGTAACACGAGCAGAAGGCACTACATTTGCATCCATGAAGGGATGTCTCTAAACGAGAGACAAGCCCTACACAGACATTGCCTCTCTGAAGACAGCCCCTCTCCCTAAAACAGATGGGTTTTCCTCAAGACATGAGATCATCTTCGACATGAAAAATTTACTGTGGAGAGGGAAGAGAATAGAGCACTCTCAGGACAAGCCAGCAGAGCAAAAACCTGCCAGCCCCAGCCCAGCACTGGCAGCAGAGCACTGCTTAACCCCAGCACTGCACGTATCTGCACATTCTTTTCTTTAAGAATTCTGAAGGTGTCAGTTCCTAAGGCAAAATATTTCTAGTCCTCTGCCCAGCCCATAACCACATAATCCTTTCAAAGGAAACGAAGTATTTCAGTTGGATTTAGTAATGTGGACCAAGAATTAATTTCACTTTAAAATGAATAAATAAATACATTTGCTGTAAAACTGAATAAGCTTGGCTTGAGTATGACTGGGTTTGGAAGTGATCATCCATCTCAGGTTTCTAAGGCTGAAGTACAGGCATGAAGTCTTCCTTGAACTAAGATTTTTCTAAATGCTTTCTTAGCTTCTAGGATCTTTCTAGAGACTTTTTCTGCCTTCAGAGAAATACAGGAATAAAACACAAGACCTTGATGTGCACGTGAAACAGCTCAGCATGGACCTACATACATGACATGACAGGAACAGCTAACCAGCCCAAAACAATACTTCTAGTAACCAACCCATGGGCTCACTTTGATAAGAAATGTAAGTCATTATTTCACTCGATATTTAAGAACTATAAACAATTCATCTGAAATGCTCCTGAGGTATCCCTAGAGTTATATTAATCCACATTTGTTTGTGTGGTGCATCTCTATTTCCTTTGCTGGAGGTATGGTAGCTCCACCAGTTAAAATTCTGTCCTATTAACCTACATTTTGAAGAAGGGAAAAGTTCTGAGCCACAAAGCCAGTGCAAACATATCTCAGCACGTTAGGCTAACGAGTGTGACAAGCTGTCAGTGACAGCAGGAATGTCCTCACACACTACTGGGAGATAAAAAACAAGGCCTACATTTAGAGGTCTGGGGGTATCCAGGTCAGTTCTTCCCAAGCAAGGAGAAAGATCCAACTCATGATTTCAGTTTTAACCGAATAGATTTGGTTCAAAGATTCAACTAAAAGTATTTAAAAATAAAAAGTTTT
The DNA here is from genome assembly GCA_013399225.1 of Rhipidura dahli. Taxonomy (NCBI): domain Eukaryota; kingdom Metazoa; phylum Chordata; class Aves; order Passeriformes; family Rhipiduridae; genus Rhipidura; species Rhipidura dahli. The sequence continues at coordinate 1,008,303 of VXAC01002583.1, read as the reverse complement.
AAGAATGTTCTTTGAATAGACACTTGGCAACTTGGTGCTCATGGCAATTTGCAGATGTAATCCTTTGTTTGCACAAATATGTGGTGCCTTGCTATATAGCACACCCTGACATCAGCACCCTCAGTTTATCCCCAGTGCCATTAAATCATGATTGCTCAGCTGGAGAACATCCTCCACCAACATCCTCTGGTGAGGACACCACCTTTCCTGTGGAGACTGGGTGGAAAGACAACAGCCCACATCACAAAATCAAGTCTGTAAAAAAACTCCTGTGATTCCTCAGACACACAGCCTCTGAGAATAGTTTTTCTCAGACATAGCCACCACCCTAGTAAAACACTTACTTGCAGCAAACTTAATTTTTGTTCACTGTAATTGTTTTTGTAAAATGTTTTTGAGCTTTCAAAAGCTCTCTCCTATTCCCCAAGGTGGGACCCATATATAAGACACAGCCTGTATCACAGAAAATTGTACAGGCACAGAGAAATTATGCCAATTACAAATACCCTGGAAGAAGTCTGTATCTCCAAAATCTGAAGCTATTTATGCAATACACTCAGACAAACTAAATCAGTGGACTCCTCCAAAAACATCCTTCCTGTACTTCAGTTACTGCAGCAGGTGAGAAGGCTCAAGTGTATAAAATGCCTTGAGCTGCAGAGTTAAGAGATACCACATTAGCCAGAGGCAAAGACATTGGGAATGACTTATAGAAGTTCTGTAGCCACACGACTCTACGTATTTTTCAGCTCTGGACTGATCCTTGTCACATCTAGCATCTCAAACCGAGCTGCAATTTTAAGTTATAGTGATATATTACTATATAATTCTTTTGGTCAGGATGGGTTTTTTCTCCTTGCCTCTGTTATACTGTACAGCCTACAAGTTTGAAAGCCATATTTTGCTAACTAGGACATGACTTCAGAGACATAACTATTGGCCTGTTTTGATACAGTACAGTGTAGAGATGATTTTTAAGTCAAAGATAGCAGTGCCATTTCTACATCTACCTTTGCACTGGAGAAAACACAAGTCTCGGACAAATACCTAATAACAAATAGAGTTTCTGATAAAACACAGATACTCCAGGTAAATATTAAATCATTCACTAAGGGAAATGTAAGCCACACCGTAAGGAGAGAGAGCTACACCACTATGCCTTTCTGTGACTTCTGTTCTCTTAAGGTTTCCTCAGAGTTACACTGATCCCCTTAACTATGGTGCAATCAAACCAAGCACTCATTTGATGCAAAGGGGTCATGGGCATGCACTAGCTTTAAGCATGCTGTGGGCTCCTTTGTCCCCTGTTGAAGGGTTAAGAAGATTTCACAGAGCTGCTTCCTGCCAGAACTGCTAAGAAGCCACTTTCAGCTACACACAAGGTGCTTTCCTATCCTTCTATTCCTTGGCATTCACCTCAGTGACTCACAAGGAAGGATTAAAGGAAGGATTAAAGTCATACCCTTATAGTTCACTGAAAGCCAGAGTCTCCTTTTGAAAGCATAACAGTCCTTCTGCAATGTCTCCAATTTGCTTCCTGTAACTGACTCTTGTTCCAAACAACATCAGAATGTTCCCACTGGTTTGGACCAAAATAGCATTCCTGGTCCAAGGTTCAGTCACTGTCCATGAGAGTTAGCAGGTGCCTGGAGAAGAGAATAAGAACGTGCAGTGCAACATAACCAGCTTAAAAGTCTGTTGATTCACAGATTTTGTTTCTGTGACTAAAAGGCTTTGGAAGATTTTTCTTTCATGAATTTGTCTGATTGCAACATTCCATAACAGTAAGTTTCCTGCTTTAAAAACATGCTGCTGAAAAGTGCTTCTTTTCAGCTGATTCTCAACTTGTTGTCTTCTAGTTTCTTTGGATTTATATTAGTTCCTAAACTGAAAGAGAATTTTTTCCCTATTTATAATCTCTGTTCCGTATATCATTTCAGATACTTCTATTACTCCTCTTGTTACGCCTTCAATCCTTCTTAGGGTGAAGAGTCACTATTGATCTACTCTTGTCTTGTAGTGAAAATGTTTCATACCTTCAACCACCCTTGCCATCACTACAATTTTCCCATTCAGAACACAGTTAAGTTTTCTCTCCTAACACAAAAAAATCTCAGTGTTTAACAAGTGGTGAATGAACTTCAGGTAACTTCAAAAATAATGTGTTAGTGTGGATTTATTTAAAACACTTCACTTCCTTCAGATCCAGAGGGTTTTTTTCCCTCCTGTACTCACAGCAGAAAGCCATGAATCCTACAACCAGATTCTTAAAACTCACAGCTATCCTGCCAAATTATGTCTTCACTCTGCTCTCTGTCTTTCCCTCATTTCCTGAAGTGACATTCACACCACTCTGGTGGAAAAATGGCTCTGGTGATTCTTGCCAGTTAATTCATACCCTGGTAAGGATCAAGGGAATCTTGGTTACTGCAAAAGTCTTGACACTTGCAAAGCACGCAGTTGTATGGATGCTTACATGGAGGCACATTCTTTCCACTGAAGATTTTTAATATTAAAATTTAAATCTGTGATCTGCAGGGATCTGAATCACTGCCAAAGTAATCAGAAAGAGTTCTACAGACTTCACTGATCTTTGCTTCTGACCTGTAAGGAATCACAAAATGTTGAACCACCTGATGTCACCATATCCCTGAATCACACCCTGAGTCTTAGAATCACAGAATCATTGAGGTTGGAAAAGACCTTTAAGATCATCAACTGAACAGTCTTGAAACAATAAACCCCACCAAAACTAGGATTGGCAAGAAAATAACTCTAAAAATATATCCTAGCAACCAGGAGACTGCTACACGTGTGTTATGCCAGTATCAGCATTAACTGAAACTCTACAACCACCAATTATAAAGTACATTTGCAGGTTTCCAAGTGTCCAGTCAAATCCCACGCTACACAGAGACAGTGACTGATCAGTTTAAGTGAATCTTTGAACATGTCTGCAATAAATCTTGCAAGCTTTAAACTTTTATGATGACAGCGCTTGCAACACTGATTTACAGTCAGTGACTCAAATGAGGAATCCTCATGGTTGACTCAAATAACATCCTCTTGCAGGGTTTCTCAGAGACAGGTGAAGATTACATGAGGCAAAATAATGGATGGAGAAATGGTGCATGACCACCTATTCATCTCCTCACTTGTGCAAGTGCAATTTAAAGATTTTCCTTAGCTTCAGGCTCTTACTTGCACTCACAAAATCTTTCCCTGGCAAATTCTAATCAAAACAGATGATGATGATGATAAGGAAAGAGTTTATTTGACAGTTACTATCCAATAACTTGGTATCCCACAGTACTTTCTAAGCTATTCAGAATGGAAACAATTTTGAAACAAAAGACTTGTCCAAAGTTTGCCAAAGTCCAGACCCAAGTTCCCAGCACCAATCTGTCTGCACTGGTGGAAGGATGATAAACAACTTGAGAATTCCAGAGATCATTAGGGAACTGCTTTTAATAACTACATATGAATATCTCTCTAGAAAATCCTTTAGCCACCCAGGCCCCTCATTATTTAATGTTTTTACTATTTTGCACTAGATGACAAACACACAAACTGGGAAGTGTACAAGGATATTGAGCCCACCTCTGCTGAGCTCTACCACAGCATACCATACCTAACACAAACACCAGAATGGATGCTGGTTATCTATATCTTTATTTGACTGCACATTCTAAAAAGTTTAGTTTTCCCCCTAACCATGAATGATAAAGGTGATCTACTTTGCAAATTATTTTAATGCTACAGAAACGACGAATAAGCAAAGCAACAGAGATGAGCCCTGCACTTTACATTGAGCCCTTTCCCTCTTGCTGCCTGACCTGCAGCAGGAGACATTCTGACCAGTCTGTGAAGGCAGAAACAGCAGAGGAAATGGGACACAAACCAACACAAAACACAAACTGACTACTGGCAGTGGAGAAATCTGCCATGCAGTCACAGGGCTGAGGAATTTAGCCCACAACTCCTGAGCCCTATACAGTACCTTCCACACTGGTCCTTCCTTACAATCACTTGCATCATAACCAGCCCATGAGCAGCAAAAGCTCAACAAGAAACAACCTTTGCTCATACCTTGGCTCCTCCTCTCCCCATAGAAAACTTCTCTCAGCCCAACAAAACTCCCTTGTGTCGGAATAAAGGATGCTTACCCTTGAACAGAGATTTTGTTCCAAACACAGACAAACTTTACTCAAAATATACAAATCCTGCAGTTCTTCACTTACCTATCCAGAGTGTCCTGAGGCACTTTACTCCCTCCAGCTCTGCTGTTGACACTGGTGTTCTTGTTGGCAGTCATGGTCATTTCTGCTTTCTAGAAGTGTGGATATCTGTGAGAAGAAAAGTCAATTAAGCTTAACAAGCCCAAATTAAAATTAACTGCTTGAACTACTACGCTGTGTAAAGGCAGAACTCCAAGTTGCTTTTCATTCTATAAAATGCCATCCATGTAGTCATGATCCTGAACAACTAAACCCTACCTCTCTAGTGCTGCTATTGCACATCCACAGCCAAGTTTATCAGAGCCCAGTGCTATAAATGGAAGCAACTTATGGGAAGTAGGTGTGTGCTTCAGGTGCTGGCCTGTCTGAAGATGAGAGCTCGATACCAAGTTCACAAAATATCACAGGTTTGCTGTGGTTCTTCCATCCATCAGAGTATGTGGAGATCCCAGCAACAGCACTGTGTGATGCCTGCCTCCCAGAGCTGGGACTGGCATTTTGACCACACCACAGCTGTCCCAAGGAATGAAGAAAGCTTTCTCACTTTTAAAGTGCAGCTCTATTATGGAAACATTTTCTAGCAGTGAAATTTATTCAGTGATGGATTTTTTGAACATAATTTTCAAATCTGTTTGTGATATGAAAATAGCACAAATTGTTTACTCTATTGGCCTCAGGATTCTTTAAGTAAAACTGCCTCAGGACATTTTTAAAGTTTCAGGTATTATAAAGAATCTTTATCAATTCCTAGCTGGGTTTTTAGCAGTTTGGTAATCCAAAAAGCTGTGAACTTAATTTCAGCCTTGTGTATAAAGTTAAGTGCCCAAAAGATGGGTCTCACTTCTGTGACATTGCTGCACACTGGCAAAGAAACAGCCCAAGATTTATTTTGCCTTCATTCTGCTGTCTTAATAGGAAAGTCATGCTGTGACTGAAGGGAGAACATGATGATATGGATAAAGGCCAGGATCTCATCCCAGGGATGCAAAGGCAGGAATCTCTAGTACCATGACACTCCATTGACTATATCCCATGTTTCTCTGGTGTAAAGCACAGCTCTTAGTAGCCATTTCCTCTGTCATGGTAATCCCTTACGAAATATTTTGCAAAATGAGGGAGGAATGCTTTTTCATATCATGATACGATTTCTAAAATGCCAGCCGAGTCCCTTGAGAAAGAAATGGAATAATATTTATTTCACCTGATGCTACAGGAGTCATGAAGGATTCTGTGGCTCCGCTGGCACCAGGCTGGGTGGTTTCTGAGATGCTGCTTAGTTTATAAACTAAAATACCTACCACGGTTTACAGCAGTGCCACCCACGGTCTGACCAGAACTACCAATTTTTATGACCATTAATAGCATAGTTAATGCAAAATTAAGGAGTGTTATGAAACTTCTTGTTTACTCAAATCCACAGGAAGTCCAGACTGCTTGAGAAGCCACTGTAATGCGATGCTGCAAAGCAAGCTGGGGACTGACAACACACAAAAATCCCTGTTCTAGCAGACCTGTCACAGTCAAAAGGACATTCTCTAAACCACTTTATTCCAAGCAGTTCTGCCACAAACACAGCCAGAAACTCTGCAGATTGCAGCTCCAGAGGAAGAGTCAATCATGCTGACCCACAAGCTCCAGGTCTACTTGTCCTTCTCTGATGTCTTGTATCAATTTTCCCAGATTGTGGAGACTTTTTTTCTCCCTTGTTGGTAACATTTTTTCTACACTGAAGCTCCCTAAATTCCTCCAATGTCTCACTGTTATTGTTACATTATCAAGATTACAGGACTGTTACAGAACTGCCTGTTCCGACTGGAAAAGGGATTGCTTGGGACAAAAAAGGAAGCCTGCTAATGCTGGCCAAGCTTTCTAGGACTGTACATTCCACAGGGAGTAAGCAGTTTTTTTAATGTTTTCCACTCACCAGTTCAATACTTTTACTGTGTTAAATCTAAATTATTTATTAGCACTTAATGTGAGAAAAAGGAGAGAGAGAAACACAGCATAAGAACAATAACTGATATCATGCATGTGTAACATTAATTTTCCGAGATTTGCTTTGCTGCTCAAGACAAAAATAAGCTGAAGAGACCCTCAAAAGGATGGGATACTGACCTGACACATTAAAAAAACAGAGTGCTTTTATGCTGCCGTTTTTTTAAGAGTCCATTTTTCCTATACCCAAAATCAGACGGGAATAAAAAAAGCATGACAAAGCTTGATAAAAATCACTGTGGTCAGTATTTAAAAGAAGTGATTCTTTAAACCTCACCTTTCAAAGCCACCTTAAATGTCAAGCAGAACAAAGTGGTTTGTTTTCAACTAAAGATAAATCAAGTTCTTAAAAACAATTTCTTAAGATGTGTCAGATTTAGTGATATAAGTGTGTTCCTACCCATGCAGTTGAGACTATGGTATATATGGTGATATCAACTGACTTTTCTATTCAATTTTTCTTTAATGCTTATTTTGGTTGAATATTCTACTGGAGGTGAGGCTAGTATTATCCCAGCATATGCAGAGAAAATGCAAACAGCATGAACATGGCAGAAAAATATTCAGCCATTTACAGAGNGGAAAAAGCCAGAGACAAAAGAACAAGGAAAGAAAACTGGACTAAGTTTTATGGTCATGTAGAAAGTCATTTTATAGCCTTCAAATGAGTCTGACACCCCTGCAAGTTTACTGAATCGTACAGTCAGAATCACATCCCTTGGGCTTGGCTGAGAGCATTCCTCATTACAGTATTTGCAAATTATTCTTCACAAAGCAACAGAAACCAAAATCTCTCAAGTACTGTGACTTACGGTTAAGAACAAATCCAAAAATAAGTTATGTCACACAGATTCTGCATTGCTTCATAAACCAGCTAACAAACCTGATCAAAAAATGCAGAACTCATTTGTAAATGCAAATAATTCATCTGAAACTCTTATTTAGCTGTAATTTGTGTTTTGCTCCAGACATGGTTTCACTAATTTCACTAGGACAACTCAAACTGGCAATTTAATGAGTCCAAGTGGTGGAATCATTACATCAATTTTGCCTAAAACCTTCCAAACCATTTTTCAGGATCAAAAAGTAAGATGACAGGCAACTATGAGACATGGTGTGATGGCAACATGAGATCTTGCTGCTCATGCCAGGCAAGGTTCAGCATTCTGACTGCAAAGGGCTGCTGCAATGCAGATGTTTCCTAACAGATCTTTATCATTGCAGGCAGATCCAATGACTCAATATTCCTGATGGACCATCTGGTAATGATCCATACACTTTTACTTGTTTAAAATTAAAGTGTGGCCTGAGGCTTTTTATGGACAGATTAGGCACTGAAAGCCATCCCACTTTGGGCTAATGAACATCATAGCACCTTGTCTAATGCCTAATTCCATTAACAGGTGGTAGCAGGGAAGGGGTAAATCCTCTGTCCTCCCCAGGAGGAGTTTAAAATTAGTTTAAAATTATTCTTAATTTCCTAAAGCATCCCAACATTTTGGAAGCACCCACTCTCAGTCCCACTAGTGAAAAAGTGAAAAGTGATTTTTCCCTGAAAGCTGTGAATGGGAGTGGGTTGAGGAGTGAGGCTTGGAGCAAGCACCTGAAAAGTCAAGGCAACCCAGAATGCTTTAATCACTTTATAGCTTCAAGAAAACCTCCTGCTTTCTAACACACAGTGTCCATCAGTTAGCACATTCCAAGAACTGATTTCCCTCTCCCCTTCTGCAGAAGGTGAATGGTATTGAACCTAGAAGGAGAATTAACATGTGGTGACTCAAGAAGGGAGCCTCTGAATGTAGGTTCCTGAGTCCTCTCCTGGCATTACCCACTAACATGGCTTGAAATCTACTTGGGACCTTGAGTTCTGAAGCTTTTTCATGCACATTATTTTCCCCTTGAAATTCCACTGATCTGGGATCTGAAAAGTATGGGAAAATATTACTCCTTTGGTCTGCCCCACAGGACAGAAGCCTGGAGACACAACAGGAAGGACTACATAAAAGGGAAGAACTACAGGCTGCTAAAACAAACTCATGTTTTTGAAAAATTACTTCATAATAAATAAAAATTTTCATAAATACATTATTAATAATAATTGGTGCTTCTACTTATTTTTCTCTTGACAGTAGCTGCAGCAGAATGTTGAAAGAGGATGTTATTGTTGTTAGCTTAACACAGTAATATGCTTTTCTGGGGAAGAGCTCCCTTTTCTGCTTTAAGGGAGCTTAACCACAGGTGTTGTACAGCTAAACTTTTGTTTAGGATTTGCAGCCTGCTTTGTGGCACTTTGCCTACTCCCTTCCAGTAAAACAGCTTATTATGTCCTCCCAGAAAGACATCAGTTCTGACAAACTGGGAAGTCCAATAAAATGTTTAAAGATTCCTGCCTTGAGAGGGCGCCTGTAGAGATTGCTGAGAACATGTTACAAGAATTCCATCAGCTCTCTGGACTGGCATTAACTCCACAGTCTCATCCAAAACTTCCCTCCTTACAACCCACAGCCTGTTTCCAACCAAGTCAGTGCCCAGTCTCTCTGCTAAGCTTTCACAGAGTGATGGCCAGTTTACTTCCAGCACAAACTTGCTACTATAACCAGCAGGGGTGGTGGACTTGGTTGCCATTGACCCTTGCAATGCCAAAACCACCCTTAGCAGTTCAGTCCCCACTGCACTGAACTGGTACTACTGAGAAACTGATGTTGCAGCATTTATTGGAGGGAAAATAAGTTCCCTCCCCCAGGGAGGTGAAAGGCAGACACTGCCTAGAGCAAGGAGAGCACTCCTCTCACCCTTCACCATCCTTTCCTGCTTTTCTGCCACATAAAATGCTTTCCCCTTTTCTGACATTGTTGTTCTTTCCTATTTTGTGTCTTTATTCAGTCTTCCTTGCCCTACTTTATCTTCTTAATATTTCATTTATCTTCTCTGAAGCTATTTTCTACCCCTTTAATTGAAAATGGGCAGTACCTGGTGAAGAAAACACACCCCACTAGGAACACAAAGCAGTCCAAAACTAATGTCTAAACTAGGTAAGAACTCAGTGCTAAGCTCCTCTATTACCCTTAGCAGTCCTAGGGCAATCACAGCTTCCAAATGGAAAGAAAACAACATGAAAATCAAGAAAGAAGACATTTAGAGAAGGAGACATGAACAGAAAATACATGTCTGATATTGAATCAGAAATTAGTATTTCCCTGTGTAGACTAAATGATTGGATTTTAAAAAATCTATTGACTATTTCAAGCTTAAATATCTTGATTTGAGATACCAGGGTAGGATGAGTCTACTTAGAAACTGTGCCCAACATTTATCACAATTCTTTGGTATTATTCTTCCTTTGTTCTTTCCCTTCATCCCTAGAATTTTTGCATTAAAACAACCATTCAGGTCTCAGGAGCTCACCTGCTCCTGTTGCTTACTCCTCAGTGAAGCCATAATCCTCTGATAGCAACATCTACATCATTTGCACAACAATGAATTGTTTCTTGTGCCACAAAAAACAAATGATACATTTTCTAAGGAATAAGAGCTGGTTAGCTTTGAGGAACAAAGATGTTTTTTCAGTAATACCTTTTGTGTCACAAAGGATACAATAAATTAGAAAACAGAGTGTCCTTTTGTATTTCCCACAGGGTGCGACCAGTCCCAAAAAACATCCCAATGCAATTCACAGAGTGAACAAACAAAGATGAAAATCTTAGTAAGTCTTAAAAGGAACTTCCCAGTTGAGCTGACAACGATGACTGAACCCTCCTCACTCCAAGGCTGACAGACAAAGTCTCACAGACAGCTGAGAAGCATCTTGGCTTTGCAACTGCTGTAGGTTCTGATTTGTAGAGCATCATCTGAGGCAAAACACGGGTCACAGCCATACCACAGAGCAAGCTGTCAGCATGCCTCCCTTCCTGCCTGTCAGGCACACGTGGCTCCCACTCAGAGTCCTGCTAGAGTGAGAATTGCAAAACTATTAGCAGTCACAGGCCTTGCAAAGTGTTTTAATAATACATGATGGGAAGAAAGTCAAGAGCTGATATGTGGTGATACCATGAGTCTCCTTCTGGTTAGATCACTGTGTGTTAGTGACTGTTCTGAGCCAGTATCTCCCAGAAGAAGGTCCTGTCCATGATACCCAAGCTGCCAGTGCTAATGGTTCCAGGGAAGAAATTATTAATTTGCATGGACTGTCTCAATACAATGATATAAAAGCACCCTGGGAGGATGAGGTATGGGCTGGAGACTTCAAGGTTATAAGTAGAAAATACTGGCCAAAGTTGTCTTGGCTTGTACAAAGATATGAGAACAACATTGGGTCTGTCTCTTTAGCTCTTGGCAGTTACCCAGGGAATCTGTAGAAAGGCACACAGAAGATTTTAATTCCCCTAGAGAAGATCTTAATTCCCCTGTATCCAAAGTACATCCAGAAGTGAACCTGGACACAGGCATTAGCAGCAACAAATGGGATGCCAAGTAAGTCCATTGTTTGTATTAGGGATTTGTGCAGGAACCTTTCACGAAGGTATCTGTTTACATTTAGAAATTATGTTCTTGCACTTAAAGTAACATCTGCAGGAGCTCTGAGCTGTGTTGGAGCTCTGACATGGATTTCAGTTGCAGTCTTAGGAAGCCTGCTTTAGAGGTGAGATCCACAAATTCAGTGCCAGAGATTAAAGCCCACCACCCACATTCTGGCATCTGGCTGAGTGGCCCATTTTCTCAAAGGTACTCCTATCTTTCCTACTACCTCAGAAATGTATCCAAATCTCCAAGTATCACTGTTGTACCAGAGCTAGAGGCCTAAAACTGGCCTGTCTTGAGGCAATGAGCAGCCCCTCTCATGCACAGTGGGTTTCTGATTCAGGTTCCCTTCATGTCTGTGAATGTCTTGGCTACTGCCTCCCTCTCCTTCAGATTCTGTATGTTCCAAGCCAAAAGAAACAAACCCAAGCCCCCTGTGCTCCCAGGGTGGTAAACTACAATGAGCTGTGAGCAGCCTGACTGAAAGGGTGCAGTCCATGCCCTTCCTGCCTAAGCTCCCATCTCAGACAGTTAAGTAAAGAATTATCAGAGAGAAGCATGGACCCAGCAAAAATGAGTGAACCCCAACCACCCTCCTAGCTGCACTGCTGAAACACAGCATGTATGCAAAAGAAGAGACAGAGGAGGGGTGAGGTCCAGACAAACATGAGAAGAGTTCAGGACTGGTAGAACAAAGGTGAGGTGAAGGATAACTAGCATACTATGAGAAAAACACAAATGGGAAACAAGAAAGTGAAGAGATTTTTAGAAAGATGAAAGGGAACTAAGAAATCCCAGGTGGGAGCAGAAATACAACCCCATTTTCCCCCTTCACACTAGGAACACACTCTGTGTCCCCCAGAGAAAGCAGCCCACCTTTCCTCGTGCTCTGGGACGTTTTCATTCCATGGCAAAAATTTTCCTTATGGAATAAACTTTAAATTTTCCTAAAGATACTTACAAGAAAAAATGGATCTGCTTTACTGTGTTAACCTGACATGAGACTTCACCAAAAGAGACAGAAATTCATGCAGTCCTGCAACGAAGGTGTAAGTCCATGAGAATGAGAAGTGCTCAGGGTCTGCATAGCTGGTCATTCAATACACAAGTCCAAACTCAAATCTAAATTCAAGTTTTTCAGTTCCTAATTCATGGGGAGAAGCCTCATCCCCCATGCACATACAGCCCTGCAGTGACTGCAGGAGACTTGAAGTTCCCAGACTCCTGCAGTTTTTCCTCACAGAATTGGTTCTAAGGGAGATTGGAGGAAAGAAGAGGAGAAAGGACTGAGGGAATATTGGCAGCTATATCAGAATGACAAAAACAAACCAAGCACAGCAAACTACGTCTTATTCCCTTTGTTAACAAAAATTATAGTAGCTATAGCAACAAAGAGAGGGCTGGGGAGGAAAAAAGTCCGAGACTTTTCAATATCCCCAAAGAACACAGCTTTCTAATATGGAAAAATCAAGATTTATTGCACCAGCAGCTCCTACAAGGCAGGGCTGTAGTAGTGCACAGTGGTTTCAATTAAAGGCACCAATCATTAACCAGTACAGCAGGGCTTAGCAGTTGACAGGCAGCATTATCTCTTCCAGTGAGCCATGATTCCTTCAGGGACTAAACTATCTTTTCTCTTGCTGTATGGCATTGCCCTCCTGCCCCATTTCTGGTGGATTTACCTCATATTGTCTGTCAAGCCCTGTGACAGAGAGACTGATGTGGCTGCTCAACAGCAACATCTCCTTTGTGCCTACATCCCTTCGCCAGGCATCACACACTGATATCCCCAGGCACACTGCCTGCAGCACGGCCCTGCATGCTCAGCAAGCATCTCAGGGAGAAAAGCATTTCAGTTCCCTGCTGCCTGGGTGCATTTTCCTTCTCAAATATGCACACTTGCAAGCTCAAAGAGGGGAGGAATGTCTGGCACTTCTGCAGTGACCATCTGGCAGAAGCACCGCTCCATTTTCTGGCAACTCAGCCAGAATCTTAGAACAATTATTGCAGTTCCTGATTCAAGCACTGGAGACAGAAGATCAAATTACATTTTTCTCCAGCCATCAACACTAATTCAGTTTTCACTAAGTCAGCCTTGCTGGAATTTCACTCTTCCACTCTAAAACAAATTAAAAAAAAGGAAAGTGTGAATCTACACTGAAAAGCCAGTAGAAGAAGCTTAAGGAATTTCAAGAGTTGCCCTCCACAAATGTAAAAAATGCCTGTAAGATCCAACAGAGAAGGAGCTGTTTCTTCCTAGAAAGGATATTTTTAAAAGATAAAATGATGAAGAACCGAAATTCTTCATTAATTCAAAATTAAATAATATAATGGTCCTCAGTGATATCCCCTGGCTTTATAACAACCATGTAAATCAGCTTTCTTCCCTTACTATCACAAGCTGATCATGAGTTGAAGAGAGCAACTTCTCCCCTATCACTCAGTCACGGGTACACACAGCCATCAGCAGAGATGCTTTTCCCAAGGAAAGAGTTCAGTTCCCACAGCACTGACCTTTGTCATCTGCATGAAAGGGAAGTTTCAACAAGCTACCACAAGCAAAAGTGTTATAAATCACCTTTCATCAGCCCTCCAACCACTGGCCAGAGAAACAACTGGAAACACTTAAACCTGTTTTAACATTCCTTGTAGAAGGAAGCAAGGAAACACCTCCCCATCCACCCATTGGAGCGATTACAGCCACCAAACCACTCTGGACTGTGGCTCCTGCCAGTAGAGTTTCTGTTGAGGATTCCTGGAGCAGCAGCCTTTCCCAGCAGAGTTAGAAAACCAAGCAGCAGCCACAGAAACTCTAGCTCTGTTCCCACGTGCGCTGCATCCAGAGTGGCAGAAGAGAACCACAGGGGTTTAGATAGAGGCAAACAGAAACAAATCCACAAACAAACTGTGAGTGACATCGCATATCTTTTAAACCTTAACATGCTGGGAGATGGTATTTGATGATTTGAAAGAGCTTCTCTTTCCTTTTATGAAAGTGATTTACATGCAGCTGTGTACATGACATGCTGGAGACTTCTCAAGAGACCGGCTGCTGTTCCAAAGAACTCACACTTCTATGATAGGAATTTCATAAATGAAGGCATTAACTATCTTCCCAGATGCAGGCTTGAATAGACCCACTGTGCAGGAGAGTTCTGCTGAGAGAACAATCTTTCTTCACAGTCCACAGGGCAGGGCTAAACCTGACACAGAGGAGTGTTACAGCCTGCACCGCTTCGCTCTCGGGCTGGGGAGAGAGAGAGACCCACGGGGGCTGTCAGACATCACTGCCCCCGTCACACAGGCCCGTGCAGAATGCTCCCACGGCTGATCCCAGCTTCCCAAATCCCACTGCTCTGCTTGCAAGCCAAGTCTGAACATCTGTAATGCCAGAGAGGGCATAAGAGAACACAGCCTCAAAAGCAGGTCAGGAAGAAAACGCTATCCCGTGCCCTTACAGTGAGCTGGGGGTGCCCAGGAATAATAAGCAGCCAGTGCGTGCAGGAATAGGGTCCCATTTCTTGTTCCCAGCTTGGCTGCAGTGCCATAATGTGCTACCACTTATGCTTAACAATACTGAAACATGTAACATAAATTTGAAATATTTGTATGAAATGATTAATTTTATCCAGACAGCATTTGGAATGTTGCTCCGGCACCAGCATTTCTACTCAAAGCTTTAGCACTGGTGTTGCTACTTTAGCTGAGTTCAAAACTGTGAGTAAAATATAATTTAATAGCAATTTGATTTTGCAATGATCTCATTGAAAAGGCATATGCAGCATTGCCCTTGCAACACAGAAACAGCCACAAGATAAGCTTAAGGGACACAGATTAACACTCTGATCAGATTCAATTCCAGGCCCTTCTCCCTTGCAGGGAATGTTTTGGCCTTTTGCCAAGCAGAGAGTATTCCACACACAGTAGGGTAAATTTGGTATAGCACCCATATGGAAATACCTTCTTCACAACAAGACCAGGCTATAAAATCTATTATCTGAACAGATGAGCTCTCCTACTTCCAACACGAATGAGCCCACAGCAAAGTTTGACTCAAACCTTCCCCATCTCATGGGAGTCCATATTTGAGCAAATTTTCAAATGGCCCTGGCACTAAAGCTGGCATTCATCTTTCTTTTCTTCTTTCTTATGGATTTAAGCTGAATGCAGCAGAAGTCAAATTTGGATCTTCTCCCTATACAAAAATATTTTTATTGTCTCCTTTAAAGTTTGGTTACCATAGACAATAACCCTGCATCCACCAGACCTTTGCCATTGGACCTGTCTACTCACAACAAAAATGTCAAAGCAGACTTTGTTATGATCAATCAAGGAATGGCCTGAAGTTGTGTCAGGAGAGCTTTAGGATGGATATTAGAAAAAGGTTCCTCACCCAGAGGATGGCTGGGCACTGGAACAGCTCCCCAGGGCAGTGGTCACAGCACCAAACCTGACAGAATTCAAGAAGCATTTGGACAATGCTCTCAGGCCCATGGTGTGACTCTTGGGGTGTCTTGTGCAGGGCCAGGAGTTGGACTCCATAATCCTCATGGGCCCTTTCCAAGGCAGCTTATTCTCTGATAACACATAGTTCATTTAGTGAAAGGGAAAACCACAAATCTCTTCTGCTTTCATAGAGTGTATGCTTATGCAGTGGTGAGGTAAACTCTAGTTTCAGACACTCCTTTGCTACTGTTCATAGAGGGTGATACCAGAAAGTAAATTACATCTCAGATTTCTGTTTCCTACATTTTCACTGCTCATCCTTCAGTTCAGTTGTATGCACACTCATCTTCCCAATACTAGTAAGCAGAGAATTTTAAAATGTGCATCTACAAATAGACAAACTGCTGTTTGGGTGCTGCACACACAATTTGATAATAAACTTCACAAAAACTTCTTTTCCAGTAAGTAAATTGAGTAGAATAAAGTGTACACACAGAGCATGAACAATGTTTTCCTACTAAAAATTCCATCATTGCAAAACAAATGTTTTTTCAGGGTTAAAAAATCTATTACACTGAAACTCTTTGGTGCCAGCTTCCTGGGAATGTATTTTTCCCTGTGTTTGATTAATGAACAAATCAAAATATTCAAGACAGGTACTAAACAGTTTTGTCTGGCATAAAGTCTGCATTGCCAAATTCCACGTGGTTTCCAGTTGGTACCACAAACTTGGCCCCAGTTCATTCAAAACTCAGTCCTAGTCCTCCAAAAGGTAGATAAATACCTATGAACCTTTCCATGATGCCAGGAAGGTGATTTGTATTATAGAGGCAGATAAAATTGTACCTGTGCTCTAGTGCACAGTGGACAAAAGCTGACTGACAGCAGATTTCTCCCTGCTACAACAAAACAAATGCCTTTTGCAACTCCAAAAGGTTAAGATTTATGAGATATGAATCCACTTCAAATACCTTTTGTGACTCTCTGCTCATCTGATGATTTCAGGATGAGGTATTTTTACTGATAATTTGCCTTGAAATTTGTAGGTGTTATAAATGCATCAGGATTCACAGGTTCCTCCAGAGCATGAATTCTTGGAGTTTCCTGATGGCATAACTGCCTCTCTTCTGGTGTGTGCCTAACACTTAACATTTGAATTCCTACCTCATTCTCCCCAGTCAAATATTCTCCTATTTAACCTAAAGAAGAACACATAGTAGGACATCCATATACAACAGGTTTTCTTTATCCTATGTTTTAGATGCAAGACTTAAGAATCTTTTTTCTGGTCCTAGAGAGTCTTAGGGTGTGAAAACCATGAAATCCACTGTGGCTGATTCTTCACAGCAGCGATATGCTAGGAGAGACTCTACAGAAAATACATGTGTGAAAATGGTTTGAAGTTTGAGGGGTTTGTTGTCAAATTACAGCTTAATTTTATGGCAGTTTCAAAGTATTATCTCTGCTATTCCAGACACCTGCATTTTCTTCACCATTTGACCAGTCTTTTCATCAAAAAGCCAATAAAGTTGGAGTTTCCATGAGTGATACATTCAAGTCATGCTGTAGCAAAACATCAAGCAACTGTGCCATTGAATTCTCACAGAAACAAGTTTCAGCCCTTCCAGTTTTGATGGGAAAACTGGAGCCACAACACAAAAAATGTGAGCTCTTTGGAAATGCAGCCACACCCCACTCAGATTCTGCTCTGTGCCCCATGTCCCCACCCAGAGATACACAACAGAGGAATAGCAGCTGTTGAAGCTTTTCAGATGACAAATCCAATATTGTACCATTTTGGACTTTCTCCTCAAAGGATTATTCCACATGGCTTCTTTTATAGGGTCAGGATGGATATTTGGGCATGGAAAATATCTGTGGGCATGAACAATGGGGAAATAGCATTTATAAACTGAAATAAAGCCTTTCCAATTTGTGGAAACAGCTGGAGGGAGGAAAGAATCTCATGAATAACGTAGTTGAAACCCAACAGGCTGCTGACAGTGAGTCCTTTCAGATGCTCACTAAGGCTATGCTCTTATGTGACAGTACAACATTTAAATCTGTAGCTAAAGATGATTCAATGCACAATCATGTACCCAGCATTTTGTTTATTATTCTGGGACTAATAAATCCATCCTTTCCCTACACATAATTTGTAGGAAAGGAAGAGTAGTTTCTTCTGCATCTTGTGTATTTAATGGTGCTGTACAAAAGGGAATGCTAGAATGAGCATTAATTTTCAGTGCTGCTTTAAGCAGACATTAAGCATTCATTTAACACAAAAGTATTAAGCCCAGTGGTCAGTCCAGGGGATGCCCACACAGGCACCTTCAAGGGAGCATCTGCTGAGCTTCATGTTTCTCCAAAGATGTTTCATTCCTGCCACACACAATGTGACTTTCAGGCTGCAAGAAGGAATCCTGTTTCTTACAAGAAAAGAGGGAGACTTGATGTGTATGTCATTCAATACAGTGTGTTTTCAATACAGCACATTTTCAGAGTAATTCAACAAGTGAATGCCCAATGAAAATAGAAAAAAAAAACACCCACAGAGACAAAATTCCACAAGAGGAAACACCAAAACAATCTCTTTAAAGGTATTACAGAAACCTTTCAAAACACTGTTAGCAAGGTACTTTACCCATTTTGAGGAGAAGAAAATATATTTTAATAGGTAAGTTTCTTTTTCTATTGGAAGAAGTAAAAGATACTTGCCAGCTAAATATTTTCCTTCAAAGCTACCCTGCTTCAGCCAAGCCCCATTAATCATTATGTTGTTAGACAAGATTACTTTGATGTCCATAGATCACACAGAAGATTTAAGACAGCAAGCTGTCTGAAAAATTCAGTGATAAGGTCAAGGTAAATCAAGGTAAAAAGTGTTTACTCAGTTCTAATTTAGTCAAGAGTTTTACTTGTTTCACATAAACTGAAGAAGTTTATCAACTTTCGATTGTTATTTTATCTAGCACTACACAGTGCAAAACTTCTGTTATTATTACTATTGCCTGACTTGTCCAGTCACCTGGAAACTCAACCATCTAAGGAGAAATGAAGATTAAATTAGAAATGCTCTTCTCTAATAAAGGGCTGTACAGAAGGCACCTTGCTTCTGCAATCAGTTATTGAGTTTAAGATTACAGGTTCATGTTTCAAAAATCAACAGCTACAGTGGCAAAGATGGGAAAAGGACATGAGCAGGATTACAGAGAAACACCTGTCCAGGCAGTGGGGAACTGCTTTATGTTTAATATGCAGAACTGTGCCTACTGATAAAGCTTTCAGCCCAACAGCAACAGTGAAATCAGCTTATTCAAAAATCAAGCATTTTAGTCTGCTTGCTCAGTTAACTCAAAATTAAAAGGAGCATTTCTATTAGTTTTTGTCTGTGAAAAATAGTAATCTGGAAGTAAGAAAGGCTTCAACAGCTACTTGACAGTAACATTCCTTTAGGTTTTGTGCCAACATATTGAATCCTGAAGAACTTTTATTCCTGAAATCAGCAGAGTTTTGTCTGAATGATTACAGGCCCCTGTTGCTTCCACAAAATATCAAAGGGAGTTCAGGCATCTGGACTTAAGGCCCAGGGCCACCGTATTTTAGTCTGAACCTTATTTCTAAGGCTTACTTTATATAGCACCAATGAGTTCTACAAGCTAAAAAAAACCAAACAACAACCAAAAAAACACCAACCAAAAAAAAAAAAAAAAACAAAAACATACAACCACAGGAACTGGGAAGGAGAAAAGAAGTGCTGACTGATTGAATGGGTCTAAAGGCCCTGTTCAGATTGGCCAGGCAATTTGAGTCTCACTGAGTACTCCCTGAGAACTCAGGCCAGATATGGGGGTTTGGAGTTTGTTAGGGGGTATGTGGGGGTGGAAATTAAAGTTCTCTTTGGGCACTATAAACAACAAAGAAAACCCACACCTCCTCTATCAAACAGCAAATGGATCTCGACCAGGACTAGTTTCAGCAGAAAGTATTAGTAAAAATTCTTCTGGAAAATACTCAAGCTATGGTTTATGGATAGAAAAGCATTTTAAAAATATACATTAATGCTTCTATTAAAAAACAAAAAATAGAAACATACAGACAAATAACTATTTAAACTAATGCTTTGGCAACAACAACATCAAAAGATTTAAAACACCACTTAACAAATGGATTTGACCCAGATTCCTACCCTCTGTTTTAAGAGAACATTCTTGAGAAGAGTTCACAGGCCTGTTGGTACTACTAATTTATCTCAATTGTGTTACAGCTTTCAAAGCATCAGTAAAAGACTTGCAACATCCGTTCCCGCTTTGTTGCCTACACATATTCTTAACAGTAAGGACTGTTAAAAGAAGCTGAACTAAAACTAAAAACAAGAAAAAATTTAAATCATAATCATCAGTCAAAGGGAAGGGTGTTTCTTCTACTTACTTCTTCTTACTAAATAAGGGACTTGAAGGATCTACCACAACAGCAATCTTGGCTTGCTCTCCACTTCATACAGTCCCTAGTTCTTGTGACAACAGTGGTTTTGGTTTAAATTTGTGTTTGCTTGCCTTCAGCCCACCCAGGCTGTCTTCATCTTCAGGTGATGACACTGTAATGCCATTTCCTTTATTTCAGTCTGAAAAGTCACCAATTCAACTGCGTAGAAGGAGCAAATCTAACTAAGTGCATATTCCTTTTAATGAACATTTTTCATCTACTTTCTCCATAAAGTCTCAAGATACTTGCATGGTAGTTCATTAATAAGCTCCATACAACATGACATTGTTATCTCAACAGTAGTCTTACCTTAACATCCTTACCAATTCACTCTCCAGTTGCCCTACTGATTCCAAATTTCTCACTTAGTTTCCACTGTGGTTCTGCTACCAAGCAAAAGCCCAAATAAAACAAACTTACCATTTCTTGGACTCTGCAATAGAGCAATCTGAGGAAGGTATCAGATTAGTCAGCACAATCTACATTGCACTTTTAAACTCCAAGGCTCCATGTATCCTCTCCCTCCAAGCTGATTTATCATGATCATAATCACTGATCTGAATTTTCCTCTTCTGCAACAGATACTATCTTTGCCATTTCCAAGCATGCTATAAAAGTCACAGAATGACAGAATAACTGGAGTTGGAGAGGACCCCTGAAAACCATCCAGTTCAAAACCCCTGCTGCAAGTTCACCTAGAGCTGGTTCCACAAGATCTTGTCTAGGTGGGCTTTGAATATCTCCAGAGCTTTTTTTGCTGGAACAGTTGTTTCCATGTGGCCTTCATATTTAGGCACCTGGTCAATTCAGTCAATCTGATGCTACTAACTAGCTGCTGTTGCTCTGTCACAATTTTCTACTTGAAATTAGATGCCTTGTTATAGTCCCCCTTTTAATTCTTTCCAATTATTTAAAAACTAAGAGTAACTGATGTTTTAAAAGACTGAGTGAGCATCCTATTTGAACAAAGGTCTTCCATCTCCTTATTAATCAGTAAAACCAAGACTAGAACCCTGTCTTGTCAGTTAAGAGATTAAGAAATTGCTAGACATGAACAAACATTTCTCAGCCAAAGTTATAGGAGCTCAGCATTGTTAAATATCCCAGTGAGAAGGAATACATTTTTAAAAAATTAAGTTTCCAGTTAACATATATAAAATCACACCTGAAGCTTTTTCCCTAAGCTTTTCTTTTGGCCTCTCATTTTTGTGTCTGTCAACATTGTAACATAAACCATCTGAGAGGTTTAAAACTGAACAGTTCTAAGCAGTGGGTGAAACCACAGTATGTTAACTGACAGGAGGTTTTGGCTCCTTCTTCATCTTTAAGCATCTCTTACTCAGCTGCTTTTCTCTGCAGCAGGGGCTAGAAAATTTACAGACTTCAGTCCAAGATCCCTGGTTTCCCAATACATGCTGCTTAAGAGTGTTTTCTCTTGATTTGGTTGTTTCTTTGATAACTGCACCATTACTGTATTCCAGCTTGCCCATCTGAATATAACCAGTACTAACTCACACTTACTTCAGCTTCACTGAACACCTGATTGTTCAAATGACAGTACACATGGCTGTGATGTCACCTAGCAGAGTTATCCCTGTCTGACAGGTGTCAGAGCTGGGACAGAGATGATGAACATAAAACATGACATGGACAGTGACAAATTAAAGTAACACAGAAGAAATACAAATATGATATGTCTAAGTATTAGCCAGTTCTCCTTCAGCCAAATACAAAGCTATTTTCAAAAAACTAAAATATTTTTCCTATGGCATATAGTCCACAGTCAGCTCCAGCACAAGAGATTTTATCCTCAAACAATCTGAAGAGTGGGAGAATGAAAGCTTATAAAATATATATCCTTGTCTATGTTGGAAACAGCACAATTCCAAACTAGAGACTAATGCTGAAATACAATCCAGGGACTGTGCTTCCATTCATAAACTGTTCCATTTGAACACAGGGTCTGGAATGAATTTTATCCTCATGTTCAACCAGAGAGCCACAATTTATTATAGTGCTGCACTTTTCAGTTTCAAAATCATATCCCTAACATTTTTTTCTGTCAAGTCCAATGGAGATTAGCAGACTTTTCAACCAGGATTGTCCATAAAGGGAAAATACAGCAGAATCCAGAGACATGTGCCCAGAGATATGAAGAAGCAAGTCCAGTTAAATACCACATGGCTAAAAGAGAAGAAAACCTACTGCATACACACAGCTTCAACAGTCTGAGCTGGAAAGGCATCAGAAAGGTCCTTTCCTTACTAACAGCATAAGTGGGATCTCAAATTTTTAGCTCAGTAACAGCATAAGTGGGGTCTCAGATTTTAGCTGTGTCTTTAAATTACCACTAGACTGTCTGTGCAGCAGCCCAGCTTTATTACTCCTGTGTAAGATCATGGTAATGCTCCCTGACAACTTCAAACCCCAAAATAAATAACCAGTGCTTCCCAGTCACTGCATATTGTGCAGCTGAGATGTGCCACAAAGGTAAAGGCTTATTTACATCAGTTAAACTTTGAGCCATTTCAGGAACTTCCTTAGGTTCTCTAGGTAATCACTACTCTCTGATACTCAAATTAAAAAGAATTTAGGATTCAACAACACTGGTAAGATCTATTTCAATCTACACACTCACTGCTTTTTGCACCAGTTGTCTACAGATTTCCAGTGTCTTAAAATATTTCTCTGGCAAAAAGAACACTCCAAAAATTGCAACAGAGCTGAAAAAAATGTCATTGATAGTTCTTCACATACAGCAAGACAAAAGAAGCATCTGCTGCCAGTATACAACAAAGTAAAAGCAATTTAAATAATTACAAAAAAACTCCCATCAACTTCTGGGCTAGAACAATTTCCTCCTCTGGGAAATGGAAAGGGAAATTGGTGACATTGTCCTTCAGCCCAAGGATGAGATCCAGCAATCCAATCTGTGATTTAACATGTAATTTCTAAATATTCATTTTTCCCACATACCTTATTGCACCAGAAATCTCTAGGTTGATCAGGATAAACTCATACAACACCACGAATCAGATTTCCACAGTACATGGAGAAGGAGAAACTAGACTTCAGTTAACAGAAACCTCTAAATGAGGACAAAGGGAATTATGACAGACATCAGGTACAGAGTCCTTCTAAAGTAAAATTTATTAACCTGTTAACCAAACTTGCACATGCTGGTAAAAAAGCTTCCCATTTGATAAGTCAAAGCCACTACCATGTCTCCTTTGCATTGCATTCATATATTTTACCTACTTAGTCACCTAATAAAACAGTCTAGAACCCTTCAAGCCTTCCACCTCTCTTTGACTGACACTGAGCAGTTATTTTACAGCATGGATGACAATTTGAACTGTGCTTTGACTAGAGCTGCTGTAAAATATCTGTTTTAAACTCATCTCCGAGTAGCTCTGTTTGTGACTAAGATAAGAAACATTGTTAACACAGCAGCTAGTAGCTCCATGAGATGCTCCACCATCTATTTTGGAAGGCAATATGCCAAGAGAACTGTGGTGCATTTTCATTCATCTCTTGGCTACTGCTTCTTCCAAAGTTTCTGTCCAAAGACAGCCAAAACCAAGTTCTATGAATCACCACTTGAATGAGACCTAATTATTCAATTAGTTTTAATGCTTTTCTTTTCCTCATTTCTTGACAGCCTTACACACCTCTTGCCCTTCAGGGCATTTGTCCACATGTCTTTCCCACAACTGGAAATGCAGGCAATTTCTTTCCCACCCATAACAGCTTTCTGATTAAGAAGAGAACTGGATACAATATCCTGCACCTCCCCTTTGGATATTGCCCTTTTTATCCAGGGAGAGAGGAAGAATTAAAATCTATATAATCACCTATTCCCAGACACACTTTTCTGAGACCTGATCTGCTGCTTTGTGCACACCACAGATTTATTGCAATTTAACTCCCTCACAAAGATATTTGTCATGTTCACTTTTACCAGAATACACGAGATCATTAATAAAGCCTCAGCTATGAAACTGCAAATACATGATACACCTAACCAGTGTAAGTGGGGGAAACTTAACATTTAACTGTAAAACAACAAACTGCTTCAAAAAGTGTATTGGTTGGAAGGTCTCAATGATGGGGAAAGAGGAAAAAAAGAGAAAAATATCTCTTAATTCTCCACCTTACTCTCTATGAGTCCCACTATTTTCACTATTTTTTGTTTTGCCTGCTACTACATTAATACAAAAAAAAAAAAAAAAAAAACAAAGAAAGAAAACCCCAACCTGTTTCAGAGCAATGTTGTCTGCTTTCTCCCTGTATAACTATACACAAAAGAAATAATGAACGGTATAATATAGATTTACAGCAAATTCCTAACTATCTGTTCATCTTAGTCAGTAAGACAGTAACCCCAGGTCACAGTGCTCTCTCAACTCCCAAGGAAGATGACTCAGTTGCTTTTACAGGAATACTGTCTGGGATCCAGACTCATTTTTCTGGGGGAAAATTTTCAAGGTAGAAAGAAAAATGCAAGCTAGGATGCAGACAGCTGAGACACAAAGCGCTTTTTCACAATTGTAAGAAGCTGGCTTTCCACTTCCCCACCTGTACTGCTGACAGGAATGTGCTGGCTGTAGAAAAATGACAGAAATGCAAACTTCCCATTGAGACAGAGGATGGAGAGATTTTGTAAGTACTGCATTTTCAGCTACAGATTTGTGACAGGATTGGGAAAAAGTGATAAGCAAGTTGATATGCATTGACTCATTCGCCTTTCCTTTTAACCAAAAGATAATTAATGGCTCTTGAAAATCAAAATGTGTTTATCTTCAGAAGAGCTACAGCTAGAAAAAGGCAATATTCTACTCAAATTAACAGTAGTCTGAACTTTTCTAACCTGGTTATTATTACACTCACCAGCTCAGAAACAGAGTAAGACTTGGCATAGTAAACGTGATACAAAGAAAACTCAAAATGTTGGTCTCACGTGAGCAGTTTCTCCTCAAACACTGTGGCAATTTGAGTTTGCTGTGATGTCATCCACTCAGTTTTTTACACCATCCCTGCTAAGGTGAGATGGAAGAGGTACCTTGCTGGGACTGGCTGTTACCAGGAGACAAAGAACACTCTGCAGTAAACTTCATGAGTCACCTAAAGCTTCATTTTGCTGCAGTATTGAGAAACAATATATAACATGATTGGTAATGCTGCACACACCACTGCTACCAGCAGAGCCTACATCCAAATGTCACACCTCATGAAATGGTTGCCAACTCCTTTTGATTGACTGTTCTCAAATGTTGTCTTTTCTACTTTCAATGCCAGAAACACCACAGAATTTCAACCTTGCACAAAAAGACTTCATTCATTAAGCAACACCTTCTCCTTCTTAAGAAGTCTTTCTCCTCTTTCCCAAAATAGAGATTTGATTTTGTTAAAAACGTGAAACAAAGGTATTCCCTCACAAAATACCCAGCTGTGCTGAGGTACATAGCATCTATTTAGAACAAATTCATTTGCATTCCTCATCTTTCATTTTCCCACTGACTGCACTTGGTGTGTCACAAAGTTCATAGAATCACCAAATGGTATGGACTGGAAGGGACCTTTAAAGATCATTTAGTTCCAACTCCCCTGCCACTGGTAGGGACACCTTCCACTAGACCAGGTTACTCAAAGTCCCATCCAACCTGGCCTGGAACAATTCCAAGGATGGGCCATCCACAACTTCTCTGGGCAACATGTTACTGTGTCTCAGCACTCTCTCAGAAATTAGAATTTGCTGTTAGTACGTGACAAAATTTTGTCTGAGAGACATCCTGATTCCATTTTATTCAGCATCCTGAGTGTAGCACCAGGATTCAACTCACAGCCTCCTGATACAGAGCCCCAGGGTCTACCACTTCAGTTAAAAAAAAACCTCAAATACCTGCCAATATTAGCAAAGCTGCATCCTGTTTGCAATTCCCTTCAGAGATGGACTGAATGCTTGTAACCAGTTCTGATTCTATTCAGGAAAAGGCAATCATGTTCTGCTTCAAGAAGTCCTCCTCATTTTTATTATATTTATGTCATACTATCTTATTTTTACAACTATTATTTCCCTTCTTTTATCTTTCCTGCATAAGAGAGGCAAATACTGTTATTACAGATCCTTTTAGAGTTCAGGATTGATATGTTCATGATAGAAAGAGAGATCTCCATGTCTATAATTTTATCCTTTTGTTTTCACCATGTTTTATGTATGAGTGTGATTTGGCATACAACATATTAATAGATAAGCTACAGATAACAAGCAGTTGCAGACTGCTGCATCTTGTAGTGTTCACTGAAGAATTTCAAAGGGAGATATTATTGAATATAAATGAAATGCTCCTTCTTTTTTTTTTTTAATAACTGCAAGAGAACAAGTCTGACTGCTCACGTCACAGCTTCACCATGGGCCAACATACCTATCTGAATTTCTGTAATTGTTCTGCAAAAAAGTCAGTTTGATTTAAGGGTGTCCAAGTCTGCCCTGTACTTCCACTGATGCTTTGACCTCCAGAACTTCAATCTGACATTTAGAGCTTACTTGGTCCTCAAAACAATAAATAAAACTTCTTAACAAATGGAAAATGCATTGAGTCAGCACTGGTTCAGCCCCACACAGGAGGTACTGCAAATTGCAGAGAAATTTAGGCACTCATGGCTGGCTGCTTCACACACAAAGAGCACAATCAGTCAGTAACAAAGAGCAGGAAGAATAATTTTCTCTCCTTATCCATATGCTTTCCTGACTAGGGCCCATAGGGGATTTGCTGATAAAACACAACTTGGTCACATTTGTCAGACCTGAGGCTGTCATGGAAACATGAGTGATGTGACAATCTTTAACAGGCCACTGTCACAAGGGCAATCTGTCCGAGGCAAGAGTTGCTGTTCCTGTTCAGCAGTGATACAGCCCAGCAGGTCCCAGCATCACCCCAGTGCCACAAGTCTCCTGGACTGTTTTGTTTTGGGAACATCATGTGTCCATGATAGTGAAAAAATATTTTACAGGGTTCCCAGTCTACAATGATGGGTCAGTTTGTTTTAAATCAGATTGTAAGCAAATCTTGCAATGATAAGTGTTGAAATGATAAGCTGAGCCAGAATCCTGAGTTTTGACTTGGCTGCCCTTCTGCCCACCTTGCAGAAAGCCCATTTCTCATCCAGAAGAAAAATTATGTTTTAACAGGTTCTCTTCACTCCTTCACAGTATCAGCTGGCTTTTTTTTTCCAGCCCTGTTCCTCCAGCTATTTCCTAGCATTTCCCTTTTCTACCCAGACTCAGGAGCAGCTGACTGTTCCCTCCCGGCAAGCAACAGGTTTCTCGTTTTCTCATGACAAATCATTTTTTAATAGTAAACATTTTAATGCTTCCAGAAGTCAGCATATCATTTGGCTCCAATACAGGTAGTAAAAACTCAGGCTTCCAAAGAACCAGTGGTAGTTCACTTTGGAGTCTGCCCTGTCCCTGAGGGACCCATGTGATGCCAGATCTCACAAGACAGTCAGCCCACATGCTACAGTAGGCAAGATCACACTAGCAATGCAGCTGCCAAAACAGCATTACACTCCTGATACAGCTCAGTAAGAGGCTGACACACAGGAAAAGTCACCTACTGCAGCCTGGTTTTGTACATGGGAATACTGAGGTGGAGAAAGAGGAATTTTTTCAGGATTTCAAGGCATCTCAGAGCCTGGCCAGAGCAGCCATTGCCTGGCTCCTGAAATTTCTGGATAGATGGCCATGTTCAGCCAGTCTGCCCTACCCAGAACTGCATAGATTTCCCAGAAAAATCATGGAAAACTTTAGCATAACTCCACTGCCTTCCTCTACCTGAGGATCTCACCACATGTTTAGAACAGGTAGCACACCCATTATCAGAGTCACAAGCACAGGAACTGCCATGGGAACTGCTGGCAAGGTGCTGCAGCTGATGACCTCGGGCTGCCTTTTGTTCTTGCAGATGGTTATACATCCCAGCAGGCATCCTGTGCTATTGCACAGCACCGAGTCAGGTTTACATTTGTTTACTGAATCATATCTACATTTGTTTTCTGCTGTCCATACACATCAGCCAATATCAAATAAATCACAGCAGGGAGCTCAGCTCTTGATGTGTTTCAGCAGAAACCTGGGTAATGTCTCCATAGGACAGGAAAGCAGATTTTAATGCCCACGTCAAATGTGACAGCACATTCTACTGTGCACTGAGATTGGGACAAAAAAGAGCATAACCTGCTGATAGGGTTCTCTGCACAGCCAGCTTTGATAGCAGACCCTGCACCACACAAAGAGCTCCAAACATGTGGGCACAAAGTCAGTGTTTCTAAATGCTCTTGGTTCAACCGCTGCCTTCACAAAACCTTTATATAAAACAACTCTCATGACTAGGGGAGAATTTTGCCTTCTTGCCCCATGCCTCTCTTCACTCTGACCTTGTATGACTCCTGCCACACTAGAGCCTTCCAGAGGGTGGGCAGGGGAACAGTCCCATGAAAGCAAGTGAAATCACAGCTTCATGGCAGAGGCTTGATGCTGTAGGAGGCAGAAGGCCTAAAGGGACCATCTTATGCAGCTGCAGGGACAGGAATGGCTCTCCTTCTCCACTGAAGCCTCAGGTCAGGGCAAGAGTTTCGTAGCTGTGCCTCAGCTGCCCAGGCTGTGAGCAGAGTGTTGCTTACAAGTAGCACACAAGGGCAGTGCTTTCCACAGGAAATGAAAGGGTGACCAGACAGGCCCCTACAAAAGTCCTGCAATAATACTGCTCAACTTGCAACCTACTGTCATGCACTGCTACTATTAAAAAAACTAATGTCTGCTCTTAGATCTTCATAGCCTTCCAAAAGCCAATGTGCTGTCCTGAGCCTGAGTGCAGCAGGATCAATACAACAGTGAAACTCAGTCTGACGCACAGCAGAGCAGCTCTAATCCAGAGCATCAGCTGATTACACAGCGCACAGCCATTGTCCAAAAGTAGTTTTATTTTCACTCTTCCCTCTGAAACCAACTTGACTCTTCTCCAAAAACCAACAGAATGAGTCACTTGAAATTATTTTTCAGGTGGGTTTTTAAAGACTCAGTTGCAATACGGCCCCTGCCTTGTGACAAAATGCCAGGAAACCCCCGGGAACTCTCCCAGAAAACTGAGAGGGAATGAATGCAAAACAGGCTGAGCTGTTCAGCTTCTCACCTCCCCCAGCACGGGCTTGAACATGTTGACAGCAGGGTGGTATGAAGATGGTTTTGTCCCCTACAAATCTTTTGGATAAACAGGATTGTGCTCTACATCAGAAATCTCTCCTTGTAACTTCAGTCAATATTTTCTTGGCTTGCCACTCTTGACAGTCATAAAACAGCTCTCTCTGGAATACACCATTCAAATTAATCAGCTGTCAGCTATTCTTTTAAAACTAATAATAGGAGGTCTGCATGAGCCTGTGAGAGACTGAAACATGGGAATGTGAGTTGTGCAGCTGCAAATGTTTCCATACTGCTGCAGCCCTCAAACTGCTTTTTGCTTTCTACCAAGAAGGCATGAAACAGCATTGCAGCGAACAGGTTTTGTACTGTAAAAATTGCCCAACTATCCTCAGCATGCCCATAAATGTGGTAAATGTTTAGTGATGCCTTTTAACTTTCAAGGAAGCTTTAAAGACAGGAGGGATGTTTCTGGTCATAAACCAACAGGCTCAGCTGGCCCAGGAGCACAGATAATTTGATGGCTTGTATCCTCTGGATGCCAGCTGCACAGGGGATGCCAGACTGCGCTCTTGCCACTGGCAGAGGTTTTAGCCTCCAATTCATCTTCTTGTCATCAGATTGCAACAGGATGGGGGGAAAAGGTTCTAGGAGGAAGCACTGCCTCTTTCTGAGAGGATGGGGAAATAGGACTGCTTTGAACAGCCCCTTGACTACAGCAGTTTGGCTCCAAGTGGGCAGAGAAGATTAATGTTACATGAGGCTTGAACTCAAAATAAGAGCTGGCACTGGAATAAAGCCAACTGTGCAACACTCCTGTAACTGCTTAGGGGACTCTGTCGTTGTCACATGAAACTAAGGAACACTGAGGAACAACTGGGACACTGTTCAAAAAACACTCAGGTTGGAAGCACATTTGCAAAGCCTGATGAAGGAACAAGAGCAGCACCTGCCTTTTCCAGGTCTGCCTAAAACTAGTATCACCTGGGGACTTTGCCTCTACCAGCAGTGGGTTCACTTTCAGCCTGAAAAAATACTTTTAAAAGCTTCTCAGGCTTTTAAGAGAACGAAGCAGTTTAATCCCAGACCGGAAGCCTTAATTATAATGGATTTGTGTGAAAGTTGCCAGATCTTGCCCTGCTCTGTGATCAGGGCTGTGCCAAGAGTCTGCTTTGTGTCACACTAGCAACTGTGCTAAGTTCAGCTAAGTAACTGGGTCAAAGATGCACTGCCAGAAGAGAGATCACCGATTAGCACTAATGAGAGCCTTCACTGCAGAGCAGAATGACAGTGCCATCATGTCGAGGTTCTTGCTGTAATTAAAGGTAGCCATACTCATATCCAGTGTGAGCTGCACAGAACAGATCTTTCTGTGTGTCACATTTTACACCTTGGGAAGACACTCATGACCAGAAAACCAAACATGAGAGGAAACAACTGAGAACTCCTTGTTCATACTGCTGGAATTGAAATCAACATATAGAAAATCAGGAAATATTTGAGCATCTTATGAGCAGCTCTCCTAATCATGCAGCACTCTAGTTTTCAATCAGTGAATTCTACCTATAGTGGGCATAAGGTTACAGATGAAGAATACTGGTCTTGTGTTCAAGAATTTAATGGTACATCTGTCCACACCACCAGGAGCTCTGAAGATCAGCCTTCAGAGAAAACAGCAGAAACAGTGAAAACTACAGAGTTTTTCCAATGTCCAACAGACTTTGTCTAAGAAGAAGAATAGAAAAGACTCAGTAGGTATTTAGAGAAAGCAGTAAGAGAAGAAACAAGTATTGAATGGTACAAAGTCAGTCCGAGGGTTCTAGAAAACATCTGCTCATTTGCAGAGCAAAGTATTTTTAAGTAATAAAGGCAAATACATCAAGGTAGCAATTAACCTGGAATTCACTTCAACAGACAACACTTCTGCTGTCAACCTAGGGGTAGAGGGCGTATAAGAAGTTACATAAGACAGGATTTTATGCAAGATAATACAAGCAATTGAAAACACTACGCCTCAGAATATAAAAACTACTCAGTAGACAGTCAAGAAGAGAAAAAAAAATATTTCTACTGTCACTTCACTTTCCTTCTAAGTACAGTGAGACAGAAAGCAATTAATCCTGTCAAAGAACCATGCCAATGTGTCTGGAAAACTCAGAGCCACTGACTATCCACAGAGAGAATATGGACATACAGCCACTGGCAGAAACATGGTGGACACCTAGGACCAGTGAGGAGATTTGTATCAGGACAACACAAAGCAACTGGCTTTGAAATACAGAAATTAATGCACTTTAAAAATGATGACTACAGCAAACTCTAAATGCTGAGCTAAGGACCTGTCCAGAGGTGCTGTGTTGAACACAGAGCTGTTACACCTGCACAGACTCCTGCAAGAACTCCACCTGCCTTATGAGCTATACCAGCAGCCCTCCTGAATTGCTTACCCCCTCAACTGATGAAAAAACAATATGTCAAGCTTGTTATTACTGTAGTTACAAATACATTATATTTTTAAATTATTATTTCCTACTTGTAAGGTATCCATAGCACAACATATGAAAACTTCATTTGAAACCATTCAGAATGCTAGAACATATGGAAATTATCTTAAAAAACCAAGGGAATGATGCCTTGCAACACTTTTCAAAGCAACGTGCAAATGCTACAGCACAGACCATTAAGGGAAATGCCACTGAGGCAGGAACTCTGTGAGAGAATTCACCAGGCTTCCTGCTGCATCACAGCAAACACATACACACCAAAAACCCACTGTTGCCTTTGGAATGACCAGTTTGCAACACCTTGCAGAGATCTCTCAGGATTCCCAAGATGACCACCTGTAAAATGTGAGTACTTAAAAGCAGTGGCTCTGATGTTGAAAATCATTAGATTTTTCTGTCGCAGAAATTTAAAGGGACTAATAGCATTTTCCTGCAAATGAGCCTTAAACTTGGGAACCCATCAAAGTGTTCTTTCTTATGGAGGGAGATGGCTCAAATCAGCACACCAGCTCCACAGATACTTCATTTCTAGTCAAAAACAGCACAAGAATTTCTTATTAAACTGGTCCCAACCATCAAAGAGAAGGTATGAGGAGAAAGTGGGGCTCAGCACCACCATGATGTGCAGCGTGTGTTATTAGCAGCCACGCTGAAGCCAGGCAGCAGCGCCTGGCATTGTTTGGAGCGACACAAAAACCCTTCTGTTTGGAAAGTTCAAGAAAGAAAAGGGAGAGCCTGTGGCCTGGTCCTGCAAGTCAAAAGACTGACACAGAGGCTGGGAAGTTCTCAGGCAGAGGCTGATCCCAAGCGCTTTGAAGTTGACGGGAAAACTCCCATGGACTCCAGCAAGCTTTGGATCATGCCTGAAATGCACAGAAGGGAACAAAGCAGCATAAAAGTAGAAATGAGCATCTCCAAAGGGGAATTTCAACAGCACAATGGTGACCTAATACAGTCATCATGGTTGCTGATAGAATGTGTTTCTGTGACGTTTGGCAAAGTGGGATTATATCAATTTTTAAGTCTTCTCATTAGGCTATAGCAGTTGTACACTCATCATTAGGTATTCTTCTGCTTAAAACGCTATGCATGATACCCTAGCATTGAGTGTTAACACAGCATTTAGCAACAGGAATGCTGGGAGGAAAAGTCCTTTTGAATTGCTGAAATTATGACTTTTCTGCTTTCTTTCCTCAGTGCCTTCTCCCAAAAAGGCTGATTTACAGCTATGAAGCACACAGTTTAGGACTGAAAACCTTATTAAGAACAATGCTGCCAGCATCATCTATTCATGAGCAGCCACTGGAGAGAGAGCCCAGCCCAGAAGAAATTCTATTAGCAGCACATTCTCCAAACAATTACTAAAGGATCCCAACTGCAGGGAGGCTCCAAATCCTCTGCTTAATTATAGCTTAATTAATTTTCTCATTAAAGATGAATATAGGACCATTCAAGATGAAAGAAAAGTCATCTGGTTTCTGTAATATTTCCAAATTAATTTTCTTGCATATAGGAGTTACCATTGCAGTGGGTTTAAGGTTTGGTGCTGTCTAGGTCCTAAATAGTATTTTCTGGGAGTTAATTTGTTACCAAGTTTTGTTTTTAAACACTTCTTGTAGCCTTTGCACAAGATTCAACAAAGAGCCAAAGTAACTCCCTTCCCCCCCACCCCAAAAACAAAAAATGCAGGATGTTTCCTCTTTCCCTGGCTAATAGAATCCAACTGTTGCCGCATGACATCATTCCCCAGAGTTAGGGAATCCAAGCTTGCTCCGACACTCTCGGCTGGGAGTAAACACCACCACCAGTAAGAAAAAAAATAAAAAATCATCAAACTTTACAATGGGAGGACACAACATTAAAAAGGCAATTTTTGTTACCTGAAATTTGGAGCATTTCCCTTTCCACTCCATTCTCAGATTTGTATTTCCCAGACAAAACTCTGTGTTATTATCTGAGGCAATCAGAAAACCAGTCGTTTAGTGTCTAATACCTGCTGTGCTTCCCATAACTCCTTCATATGACCTCTCGCAGCACTGATTCCAGCTAAAATGATTGCAGAGAACACAGACTGGCCAGGCCAGTTGTCATGGAGATCTCTCTCCCCCCCCTTCCCCTTCATAAGCGCGCGCGCACACACGCACAGATTTAAACAATTCTGGGAGGCATCCACAAAACAGCATGCCTTTTCATCAGCTAAGTTTTGAAACATTCCACCCTTCCTCCAGCCCCTCCTCGGAGTCAGCCCAGGAAGCTGAGCTTTGGTCAGGAATTGATTGTCGAAATTAGAGATATTGCCCTCTAAAAAAGAGAAAACGACCACAAAACTTATATTTTTTTCCCCCAGAAGGGAAAACAGAGATGTTTGCTAACCAAAGCTTTGAACTAAAAGTAAGTCTATCGCATTCAGACCTGCAGGTTATTTGTCTTTGCCTGCCTTGTTATGAATTTGATATCTGAAAGCACTAAAGCTTTGTTGAAATACAATCATGCAGATTACAAGAAATGCTGCTGGCATGGACTGACTGCTTACCTTGCTGTTCTCCCAGTACCAAGCCAGTGACTTAATTAGCACAGGTATTCATAAGGTCATGCAGGACTTCCTGTATTCTTTCATGTTTCTGTAATTAAGAAGAAAATTGGGCAGGTCAGGGACTCAAACAAACAGAAAAAAAATCCCCCAGTTAAACAAGAACACACAGATACACGTGGAAGTTTTCTCATACTGACTGTAAGTTTAAGTGCCTCTTAGCCAAAACTTGCTATCTCCCAGTAAAAGGAGAAACGCATTTCACTGACGTTTGCGAACACAAGAACTGATTAGTTTACCATATTCACTGGCACCATGGTTGCAAAACAAAACTTACTCCAAACATAAATAAAGACATACAACATTTTTTCCTTGACAAAAAAAATCTAAATTAATCCCCACCAACGTCATATAGGAAAGTCCGGACTGATAAATCAAGAGAACAGAAAATACTTTATAAAAAAGAAAGAATATTTATTAAGAAAAATCAGTTTAAAAAGTATTTGGACTCAGAGGAAGAGTACCGTGCCCAAAGTCTTTACACTTTGAGAAATATCTTGGAGACAATCTTCAGAGGATTTAATCAGTCAGTCATTCAAAGTTTTAAAACTGCATAAAAGATACTGAAGGGACTTCATGAGTGTGCTCTGCAATGAGCAGTATAAGCAGCAGTCCCTCTAGTGGGCAGAAAATTGCAAAGCTGCCTATGCCAAGCTGAATAGGAAACCAATTTCTCCTGTATCTATTAACCACTTCACTGTGCAGTTATGATATTCCATCCCTGCATTTAAAACTCAACATTAGCCTATGAAATCCTTTATACCTTATTTAGGGAGCTGAGCACAAGCAAAACGCACGTTATATAATCAACGCAACTAGGTTTATACATGAGGAGATTGAAGAGTTTCAGCACATTACTCTTCTGGTTGAGTGAAATAGCCAAGATGTTTCATGGGAACACCTGTCTCCCCATATAGCCATTATCAAATATAAATTACACCAGAGCATATTATTGCCTGTACTTCAGAAAACTAAGTTTTGTGAGGGACAGAGCTCCTGAGCAGATAGCACACTTAAACCACCTCTCTAACAAGAACATCACACAAAAACATATACATGAGGCATATTTTACACTGTTACCAAAAACTGCATGCAGACTACTCACAAGCAGACAAATATAACAAGAGAGCTGCTTAAGCTGTCACAGGTCCAGAAGATGCTGAAATGACATCACATTAAATAGCTCCTAGACATGAAAGTGCCACATGCTAAGTTTGCAATTTCACACTAAGAATGCATCAGTGATGCCCAGCCAGAGCCATGAGAGCCAAATATTGAAAAATTATAACCTGATTTTGTCCTGAAAATTTCCTTTGGTGTTTGGCTAAGTTCATCACATGGGGCAAGTGGGCACAATTTCAGCAGTGTGACTGGGGAAAGAGGGAAACTGCTAACTCCGCCCAGGAAAGTAATGTTTTACACAGCATCACTGCAGAGGGAGTGTTCAAAGACACAGAAGTGATAAAAAAACATCCTAGGAATTGATCAATGGACAAATGAAATGGCTGATCACACTCAGATCTTCTGCAGATCCCATTACTGGCAACACAGGAGTATGCACCAACCATCTGCATCACATCCCACTCCAGCATTCATGGCTCTGTGGCACTTCATTCCATGACCACATCTGTGTATATGGCAAGGTTCTAGGGGAGCAGGCAAGCTGGCATTTAGAAATCATTGAAAATGCTCAGTGCATTACATATGCACTCTGTTACAGTTTAAAATTCCAAGCAAAGCAAACCAAGTTGCTAAAATATATCACGCATACACAAAATGTAGCAACAAGGCACAGCAGTAGAACTATGACCCAAGCTTTGGTCTTGGGCAGGTGACTACCACAGAAGCCCTCAGACAAGCACATTTCTATTCCAAGCCTCATGAATACACCCCAGATCAGTTTCTTGCCAAAAACTGACATATGTAGCTCTGACTGAACCCAGTGAAAAAAGAGCTATTCCCACATTTTACTTTTTTCTCCCTGGGCTTTCACTTGAGCACATCAATACCTCAGAACACAATTTAGAACCAGGACAGAATCTGAAATCATAAGCACAGGACACAACGAATGGCTGATTTGGCATTAATTACAGAATCATGGCTACCCTGCCACGCAAAGGCAGAGTGTGTACCCCCACCCCCTGCAGGAGACAGACAATCCATTACTCACACGCAGCTGATGTTTAGTTTCTCATTTGCAATACACTTCCCATTTCTGACTGGTGGAACACCCTCCTTCCTGCGCTCCTGGCCCCAGGATGCAGCAGCCACATGAGGCACAGGAGCGGGCACGCACTGAGCGGGGTGAGGGCACAGCAGGAGCCTTCACCAGGCACACCTGGAGTCTGCCTGGAGACCTGCAAGGGAAACATGAGCTGCCCACTCCACAAGCTGCCTGGTCTGAGATTCTTAACTGAATGCTTTCCAAGCAGCCAGCACCAGGAGAGGAAACAAAAATCAGACTTGTTCCTCATGACATTTTATCTCTTTCAGTAGGTGAAAGCACAACATCGGAGGTGAGCTACAGACTAAGCCAGCCATAACAGCAACACAAACCTCTGGTAGGTATAAATTCAAATTAATCACTGCTCCAACTTCAGTAACATTTTCCTTTGCATTTTTTAGACAAAAAACACTCTTGTAAAGTTACTTAGGATTTTTCCCCTCCTCAAATAACTTTCTACACTTCACAAGGGCTTTTGCCCCTTACACATTGAAGATGCCCATATTATTGCTCTTCCTCGTGTCATCTCTACATATTTACTGACCATCTTCCCAGTGACCTCAACAAATATATATTTGTTTGAAATTCCAAAATTTAAGACCCAACAACAAAAAGTGAAACTTAATTAATCTGTCCCAGTATGTTTTTAACCCAATACTACTGCAAGTGTCTACAGCTCCTGCTGACCTCACTGGGAGAGGCTGGGAGCTTGGGAGCAGCACTTCCTCATCATCAGGCAGTGACTTGCAGAGGTATGGAAATAAGGGGAAAAGCCCAAGCCAGCTCTTAATGTAAAGCACACATGCACTACAAAAACTGTGTTCTTTGCTCTTTTTATAGAGACTCAGCACTCAATACTTTTGCATAGGGAATTCTGTGGACTGCCAGGTGGGACAAAGTGATGACAGACAGGGCAGCAGCCACCACACACTGAAGCAGTCCCACAGCACCACTGAGTTCTTTAAGCTAACAGTACACAGCACTGGCCCTTATTGTTACACTCCAGCTTGATGGTGTAAGAACACAACAATAAAGTGGCACAAGATAGCACCCTCTGATCCCAAAAGCATCATGCTACTGAAGAGATTAAACCTTCCACTGCCTTCAGTGGCACATTAATTTCAATTTTGCCTCACTGCATGTTTTGCTAGGATTGTGGTATCAAAGTAAGTAGCACAACAGTCCATTGTAGCCTTGCAAACAATAGCAAAGGAGTTGACCCCACACAGGAGCTCCCCAGTTGCAAGGGGAATGCACAGGTGAAAGACAAAGATCAGTCAGCTATGGACTTGTTTTCTTCCCCCATTTCACATCCATTACTTAAAGTGTATGCACAACTCTCTTCTAACAGGAGAAGCAAGTTTCCATGAGCTCCTCAATGGTCCAGCAAGGATCAGGTTGGCAGCACAGTACTGCAAACCTAGTTTCACTAACCCAGAAAAAAGAAATGTGTGTGTGTATCCCCAGTATTTATACAGTATATATATATAGGAAATGACTAATCATAGCTGTGCTCTCTTTGAGATGCTGCCAATCCCTTTATGACCCTATATCCCATTTCAGTTTGATGTCATTCTGCAAATGAGAGGCTGCCATTCTTGGGTCTGACCCTGACGCTGCAACTGGGTGCAAGACAGCAATTTGAAAAGATTCCTAATTCACTAAAACTAAGAGGTGATCTGTACCTGGGGGTCATGACGAGAAGCTGACATGCATTCAGTTCCTCTGCAAACACTCATTCAAAAATAAAGTGGCTTAACTTCGTGGATATTATTATTTTAGGCCCTGATTCAGCAAAGCATGTAAACATTGACTTCAAAAGAACTTAAAAATACACCAAACGTGCTACAATATTTTACCAAAGTGGTGGCTTAGTAATGTTGTATATTTTAGAGAAGAAAGGTGGAAAGAGTTTTTATTTGGCAATTAAAGCTTTAAGACACTGTTTGGTCATACTAGAACACAACCCCTATTCTAGATCTACTAATGATGCTGAAAATTTGCTGAGCAATAAGCTGGATAATTCCTTAATAAAACAATTTTAAACATGAACAGCATGGAATTAACTCATGCGAATGCCTGGTTTGAGAATTATCCATACCTATGGTCTGATTCATGACAGGAGACACATATCACAGCTCACCCTGCTAGAAAAGCAGTGCAAAGCCAAACAAGCCATACAAACTGGCTCTGGGCCCAGGCAGCCAATTCAGTCAGCCCTCAACATCCCAGCACTGCAAACTGTGTCAGATGGCACCAGGCCAAGGCACAAGCCAAGCCAGAGGGATAACCAAAGGTGGGAATCTCATGTAAATAAGTCCTTCTGCTCCTTAACTCTCCAGAGCGAGCCCTGGCTGCAACCCATCTTCCTTCCAGTCAACACCCTTCCCTGCATGGCTCTGCTGTATCCCAGGCATGCCCAAAAGGGAGAGACAGGAAGCTGTAGGTCCAAAACTGATGGAGGAGGAGAAGCCCCCAAGG
Organism: Rhipidura dahli; assembly: GCA_013399225.1. Taxonomy (NCBI): domain Eukaryota; kingdom Metazoa; phylum Chordata; class Aves; order Passeriformes; family Rhipiduridae; genus Rhipidura; species Rhipidura dahli. Next base: position 969,620 of record VXAC01002583.1, on the reverse strand, counting down.
AGAAGATATTTGTTCTGTCTGTATATCCCCATCAAGGGTGGATTTATGCCCCAAGAAGAAGGGCAAATGAGACAAGCAGGCTTCCTCTGGGAACCAGCCATATCAGGAGAGATGTCGATGAGTTGCTTGAAATTCCACAGGATTTCTGATTTGACCCTGCATGAATGCAAGGTCTCCATTTGTCTCACTTCACTGCTGTTTCCTTCAAGTACAAGTGAAAGGACAAGTTTCTGTTGCCCCTGTTCACAGCACACATCCTGTGACACAAGATGCTACATGTAGGACTAGAAGACAGTTCAAAAAACAGATACCCTTACACCTGGAATTGCACTGAAGCAGAACACACAAGAATATAACTCTGGGAGGACCAGATCTTGTGTGAATCTGAGCAAGTGCTGCAAAGCTTTGACTTATTGGGAACAGAGGGGCACATAAATTATGGGAATATAGATCATATAAGCCAAATCCCCAGCTGAAGGGGAACTTTTCAAATCGTTGTCAAGGTAGCCCTTCCTGTACTTGCATCCAGGTAGTAAGACAAAGAGATGCTGTTGGGAACCATTTCTATTGATATACTGGCTATATGAAGCTAACAAAGGGAAGAGAATCTTTTAGCAAAGTAAGGGACACAAGGACAGATAATATTGCAGGGATGACTTCTGAAGCAGAATGTGAGTGGTGGTTACATTTTTCACATTTTTCCCCCTGCAAAGATGCTTTCCAGAGCAAAAGAGCTCTTAATTTAAACCCAAAATGAAAAATGTGGGTCCCTAAGGCTGTGCATCCATTATGATATCACTTTGTTTACATGAGAAAAAAAATCACCACCAATAGCCCTGTATACTCTTTGAACTTCTAAATAGATAAATAAATAGATAAATAATGACAACATGTTTTGTGATTTCGTTTGATCATCAACTATGACAGTTCACAGGAAGTTTATACAACCCCCTCTGACTGGATAGATCTTATCTTCCAAATGCTAGGAGCCAAGAGACTCCAAGAAGAAAGTGTCAGCCCAATGCTCCTTTGGACAAAAGGCAATGACTTCTCTGTGTGCTAACACAGTTGGCATCCTTTACTTTAGTCATGACTTGAACTTCTAAGCTGGCCTGGAGACCCTGTGAACTGCTGCTAACATGCTGGGGGAATGCCTGTGAGCCCCACTTCTCATCTCTGGGGAGAATGGATAGTGCAAGCACTGGCCCAGCACTATTCCCATCACCTTCACCCCACTGAAATCAAAGCCAGTGGCAGCATGTGTTTTCTCAGGGATACGAAGAGTTCGTCTTTTGCACTGTCATAAACATCATAGCAGGCAGATTTTAAGCCACAGACAATAAAGCATTTTCTTCTCTTCTTTGGATAGAACAGATAAACATAATATTACTTTGAATATGCAGAGCTCCTTTCATTGAAGGCCCTCAGGGTGCTTTGCAGAGCTGTGTAAATGTCACTCCAGTGCGGCTGCTTGGAAAAAAGGAGTTCAGTGGCTTTGTGTGCAAGCCTGCACAGTGGCCCTCTGGAAACTGTGTGTGACCAACAGTGTTCTGAGCACCAGGCTCGGCTGCTCCCCCCGAGGCCAGAATTAGAACCTGGGAGGCAGTTGGGGTCAGTCAAAATTGGAGTCTTCTGGAAAACAATTTGAGCATGGGAAACAGCCAAAATGAAGCTTTTTTTTCTAGTTGGTTTCCAGTGCCACAGAGGGAATGAAAGTCAGTGACACTGGTGGGGACTGGGATGAGTTTGTGCAAAACAAAAGAAATCCAAAACCAGACCATGCAGACAGTTCAAAAACATTTTGTGAACTCTGTGTTTGTTTCTCAGTGCCTCAGTGCTTCCTGGGTTCACCAATGGAGTGTGGTACAGAGATGTCCAAATGAGCCACAACCATCCTAACCCCAGAACTGGAAGCAGCACAGCTCAAGCAGCACAAAGCAGTGCTTGAACTAGTGCAGCTGTATTTTCTAGGAAGGGGCTGTGGCTCCACACAGTGCCCAACTGCACCGTAGGGCGGTGCAGACCTCCGGGAGTCAGCTCTAGGGCCCTTTGTGCTGACATCCATTGTGTGGCACACACATTCCCTGAGCAGCACACTGCAGGCCACAGAGGAAGCCAGTCCCAGTGCTAGAAAATTCAGCTCCCAGCACCCAAGCTCCAGATGAATGCCTTAAAATCAAGGACATCCTTCCTCCTTCGATTCTCTGCATTATTCCAAACAGAACTAGGGGATGTGTCTGCATATAGCCCCACATCAAGGATAGACTGTCCCAACATCCACATTTAGGCTGTTAGAGAATCACACATCTACTTATCTTTTCTTCACCACTAACAGTAGAGGTTATTACTTAAAAAAAAAAGTACATATTCTGCTTCATTCTCATCAAAACAGATGGCTCAGAGATAAGATTTTGCCTCTTGACACGAAAAATCATAATTTCTTATTTTCATTAAATTACTTCCCATTTTAGAGACAAAAGGAAAGCAAGAATCAAGCTGCTTTTTTTTTTTCTTTCCACATCAAACCAAAATGGGCAGAACTTGGGAAAGTACCAGTGCTTTTCTTCCAAGTCTGGGAAAACTATACAGTTTACATAGGCCAGGACACTGTTATAGATATTTTCCCTTTGAAACACTGGATAAGGTCCATGTAGTCACATGATGCTGCCCATTGCTATGTACACTGTTTTAAAGAATGGACAAAACTCACTCCCTGGAACTGCTGCTTCTTGCTGTTCATATTATGGAAGCGGTGAAATCCCACAACACAGGCTCAACATCAGCCATTTAACGAGCACAGACCACACACCAGAAAGTTTGCAAAAGAGCTGGTTGCCAGTGAAGAAGAGCAAGCAAAACCTCTCTTAAAAGCATCATTTCTAGCTAACCCCTAACCTGGGGTAGCACTGAACGCTCCACCGACACCTCCACCTAAACCTCGCAGCTGGGCCAGGCTTCCAAAGGAACTGGACATTCCTAATCAATCCCACAGAGCTATGCCAAGACTTAAACAAGTAAGCTGTGGCTGTTACCCTTGCAGCTGGGGGTGTGTGTGTGTGTTCATTGCAAACACAAGTGTTAGTGCCTACAGTGCTGGAAGCAGCTCATGGAAAGTCTGAACCGTAAGATGCAAATCATTAGGAGCACGAATCGCAACTTGCTCTGGGGAAAATTCCCCACTCAAGAACAGACACGCTGATTACGTCTCCAGTTTTCTGATTTCCTGATGTGTGAAAGTCCCATCAGTAAACATGAGAGCTCTGTGCTTACTGAAAGCATAAAGCAAAGCTCTGAGTTTGCCAGAAAGAGCTGAATGGGCTATTTTGCAAATATGCATGGCGTTGAAAACCTCTGTGCTTCCTCCTACCTTGTGTGGAGAGGCCTAACAAGGAGTCAGAAGAGTCAATTTTTTTCTTCAAAGAGTTCTTCATTTTGACCCCATGCAGGTATATGACCTTGGATAGCTTTCTTTGCCTAGTAACACAAGACCCATTTGTCTTTCTGAAGGTGTTGGAACAATGCAGTAAATTGTAATCCCACCATGAACTTCAAACAATATCTATTTTTGGTCATGTTATACAATTCTGTACATTAAACAGCCTCCAAGGCTGCTTCCAGTTTCTTAACCTACTTCACATCTATGCATTTTTGATATTCCCTCCAGCCTGGAAAAGGCCAATCATGAACAGGGTTTTCTCATCCTCCTTACCACTGAAATAAGAATTTTCCCTCACAATTTACATGGTCCCAGAGAGCAACAAATAGAAATGCAGTCCTGAGCCACTGGAAGAATTAGAACCTGATTTTTACTGCCTGTTTATTCTGACAAAGTCAGAATTTTGCACAATTTTTCATTTTTGAAGTTACATTGTGAGATTTAAAAGAAACAAAAAAACCTGTGCTGTGAATCAGTTTTAAAATCTCCTCCATCCAGCTGCATTCAAAATAAGCTGTACTGCACCTGCCTTGCAAAAACCTCCACAATGGTTAAATATTCAACACAAAGTCTTGTGTCTTATCACAAGTTTTATCTCTGGTTTACCTGGGTGTGACCTGGAGCAAATCTTAGTAATTCTAATTCTTCACCTCCTCCAGAGTGGCTCCCAAGTATAATTCACATGGTTTGTGAACCAGCTGTAAAATAAAACAAGAGCTTGCAGCCCCCATTCCCAGATACCTCACTCATAGACAGCCAGCAGGCCAACACAATATAGAAGATGTTTGTTAAACATGGTGTCATTTTACATCCTTTTGTAATGGCAGCTCAGTACCTTAGAAAATACAACCATCCCCTGCAATTCAGCATGAGACAGAGGTAACTGGAACAACTTTCTGCTTTCTGCCTGTTCTCTTACCTCTAAAGAGCTGATAATAACTGGATCTATTAGAAATACTGTTACAATAAATTCATTAACCACAGACTGCTGGAAGGAAAGCATTACTGTATTAAGAAGAGACTGGCTAGATCTCTTTTAATTTAACTGGCCTCCCACTACTAGGCCCATTTAGGAGGCTGCATTAATACACTCTTCAGAAGCATTTTCCTTATACAATTTTGAAATGGCACAGTAAGCTAGGGAATGGAAAAGAAACGTCATGCACTGTCATGCACACACAGAGAATAAGAGTCAACTGCTTGCAGTCTGTCTCCTGGATGAAAGAGCAAGCCCATTAACAGGAGAAGGTGATAAAAAATCCATATGCAGCACAGAGCACCTCTAAAAAGCCAAAACAACAACAGGCAATTGAGGTGGAGAGTGGAGCAGACCGCTATGACTCATAGGCCATAAGTCTAGTCAGTGAAAAATCTGGCAGAAGTTTGCTGTTTGACTATGTCTGTACATTCCCAAGAGATTTATAGCTGCTTATTAAATCATCTGTTCCTCTTAAAACTAAAGAAACTGTATATGTTTCAGTGGATTTTACATCTGCTAGAAAGACCCATTAACCATTAGTACAGAGTAGAGATTTTCCTTTTGAGTGAGTCATTCAAAAGATTTTAAGACATTACTTGAGAGAGGAAGCAAAACCTACACAAGTGATGGGCTGCAGCACGATCCAAAACCTGCTGCTTCAGAACAGGTCTCCCTCACTGGCATCTCTGGTGTGTCTGGCTAATCTTCAAAATGGGTCTTTTGAGTAACAAAAACTTTCTGCAGAGGAAAGGAAAGGAAAGGAAACAAGAACTTGCTACAGAGGAAAGTTCTATTGAGGAAATAGTCACGTCTTCAAGTAAATGAGCACTGTGGCTTGAGACAGGGTTTGTGGAGCAGTGACACCCAGGCACACACTGGTGCCAGAGAACCTGTCAAAACACGAGGAGCTGGCAGCACCATCAGCTTCCAGACAGAAGCTGCTACGGCTCAGGAGCTGGAGGGAAAACACCACTAGCCCAGCAGTGCCATCTCAAAACCCAGGGGAAGAAGAGAAGGATCTGTGCACAGTCCTGCCTCAAACATGAACAGTGCTGCTTTGAGTGCTGGTTAGCTCACAGGAGAGTAAGACAGAATGATGAGGGCTGTCATTTCCATCCTGCTTAGCTAAACAAGCTGCTTCGTTATCTCAGAGTGCTCTTGGAGCATCTCCACCCCTATCCTTCCCACACACTACCCACTGTAAAAACCTGCATTTATGAAGAAGGTTCCTTCTCCCATCTCTCCCCCCCCCCCCCCCC
>VXAC01002583.1:935270-963913 GCA_013399225.1 Rhipidura dahli | reverse complement strand
TCTTACTTTTTTGCTCTTTTTTCACCCTTGGGCACATCCACATATGAGCTCTCCGAGATAGCCATCTCTTGAGGGTAAGGTACAAAGATGGTATTAAATAGAAGCCATTTGCTGAGGCATAGATGGGGCTGAACATCCCGAATTCCCAGAAGGTAGGAAAGTTTTACACATTTTAAATTAACCCCTTAAAAATAAACATAATCCATGCACATTTGCCAAACATATGAGAAAGCAGTAATACTGTATCCACAGCTACTTCAGTGTTAAAACTGGAATAGAGATGTACTTTAAAAACACCAAAAATGCCCTTCAGGGTCAGACCAGCAGTGCCTCTAGCTCAATACTCTGCCTTCAGAGACAGTGAAAGGCAGTGCTAGTCAGGACAAGCCCAGGAACCTTGCTGCTTTCTGGCCATTTTTCTCTGTCCATGGGAGACCACAAGCTGTGGGTGAGCAGAGCTGAAAAGCAGCGAGATTTACAAAACGCTGCTAACGATGCTTTTGTTACTCCTGCTCTACCACTAAAATCCTATTAAGTCTGTAAAGCAAAGCACGACAGAAAGCCATGTGTGAACTGTTGCACTTAGCTGAAAAGTCAGCAACTTGGGAGCTTGAGAACACAGTAATAAAATCAAGACCCACACCAGCTCACGCACACGGAATGCCCAAAGCCTGCGCGCGAGTGAGGGAGCCGAGCATCATCACGCCCGTGGGTGCAACTGTGGCAGATTTGCCAGCACACACTGGATGGGGGAACAAGAAGAGATGGGTTGCTCAGCACATTTCTCTTTCATGTTTTTGAATTGCTGCCTTGTAAAAGTCAATTTGTTAAAAAACATGACAAGACAATAGCAGGTCCTGCTGAATCGGCACAGCTATGCTATGCCAAACTGATTCCTGCAGTAAATCATGTGCACTCTCCAAACACAAAGGCAGGGCTGTACAGCTCTGCACACTCGTTATTTACTTCTGCCAAAAATGACAAAACATCTGTCAGACTTGTTTTCTCTTTATTATCTCTGCATTGAACTGTCTTCACTTCAGAAGTCTGAATCAATACACAAGGAATAAAAAAGCATGAAGTTGGATCTCCCAGCAATCTGTACAAAAACTGAGCCAGCATATGCTCAGTAGGTTACAGAGTCTCCTACCCTACAACTTGCACAGACCTAGCCATCACCAGCTTCCTACCTGACACAGCAACTAACTTTCTGATATGTCTGCCAATTTGTCACCAATATGCTGAGACTGATTTAGTGCTTTCCCTCTTAAAAAAAAAAAAAAAAAAAGCTACGAAACAATATTTTGAGGGGAAAAAAATACCACTGTTATGGGAATATCCATACCCAGCACAGCAATACCACATCTCAGCCCATTCAGGGTGAGACATCATGACTAAGGCATATCACCCCTGCTAGTCTCATGCTACAGGAGTCAGGATGGTGGCATGGAAAATCAAGAGCATTAGTCAATCCTGAGCAATCATCTTTGTATCTTTTGATTTGGCTCTCCTTCTTTAAAGGGAGGCAGCTACACCAAATAACATCAGTTGCTTGCTCCGTGTCAACTTTGCTCCCTGTGTCATGTACACAGCAACACTGTATCTCCCAACAGGGGAACTTAGAGAAACTCACAGCACGACTCACCCCAGATCAACACCACCACACCAGTGGATGTCACCCACTCACCTCCCCAGAGATGCAGCCAGGTAACAAGCTTTGCAAAAGGAAGAGGAGCAATCATTGTATTTCACAAGCACAGGAAGCACACAAATATTACTGTCTGATCTCATCACAGGAAACACTACATGAGAGCTGTTGTGAGAATTCCATCGGCCTTCCAGGCCAGCATGGAACCTGAGTGAGCCCTTAAGCAAGCTGCTGAAGTCAATGCTCAGCTTTCAAGCACATGCTCAACTATTTGATTGAGCTGGGACCATTTTCAAGTGTGGGATGCAAAATCCCACTCCACAGTCGCTTCAGTGGCAGACTACAAAAGTATTCTTGACATATAATAATGCAGTAATTCATGGGGTGCATTCTCCCTTAACAATAACCTCAGACTCATCTGGTCTTCGCAAGCAATTGTTTCTTAAGGAGTGTTGCTGTGCCCCTCATCTGAAACACAGAGAACAGCTGCCAGCCACAATAGGAAATGGTTTGTACTGTTTGAAAGTATTTCTGAAACCCCACCAATTCCACTCCATGAAAAAAAAAANNNAAACCCCCCCAAACCCCCACCAAAAAAAAAAAAAAAAAAAAAAAAAAAAAGAAAACCCAAGCCAAAAAACACAACTAACAACAAGAAAACCCAAGCAAATTTAAAAGTCTTTATTCTGTTCATTGACGAGAAGTAAGGATCTTTGTTTTCTCTTTCAGACCACGCTGTTATTCACACAGTGAATTACAGACCTAACCAATTCTATAAGTGGCTGTTCCCCGAACTCATGGTTTAAGTTTAGGTCAGAAGAAGACCATTCACATGTGAAGTATGACTCTCCTCTGGCAAAGTAAAGCCATCCTGGTTCCTGACAATGCTATATTTAACTTATTTTTAACTGTCCTGATTTTCTGCCTCCTTTCCTCAAAATAAAAACTCATAGATGTCATAAAAAAAGGGATTCTGCAATCCTCAATTATAAAGGTCACCTGGAGGCAAGCTCAGAGCCAGGAGTCAGCCAGTGATGGCATGGACAGATTAAGACCTTCTAAACCCTAAGTTTCATTTTAACATGGTACCACTGACCTACCCAAAGTCACACGAAAATCTCAATGCCTCAAGTGCAGGACTGTAACACTGGTTTACCTAATACATGGGTTATCATAAAGCTGCAGTTTCTAATAGCCAGATTGCTACCAGTTGCAGATGACTAATGCTCCTCTGATGCCTTATAAAGCTGTGACTACTACCTGCACACTGAGAGCATCAAGGAAAAAATGATGCCCTGTAAAACTTATTTAAAACAAAGCAAACACATACTAGGCAATATAGGTTTAACCTTGTAAATTTAAGGTAACATAAGGTAAATTGTAGTCCTCTGCAAAGACACAGCACCTACCTAACAGAGGCTGCTTCATTAAGTGGGGTATGTAGTTTTGAAGGCACAGTTCATTTAGCCACAGTTTTAGATGAAACAAGTACCTGTTTGCACCTGCTACTCAGGAGCTGAAATAACTGACAAGAAACTCTATCCACAGACATCTGGAGGCAAGTGATTGTTCCTGTCCTTACTGTGTCCACAAAAATGCAAACACCACACCAGCCACTGAGCTCACAAACTGACCAGGAGCAGACAGGTATTCAAATACACACAGGACCCTGTTTTAAAGCCGTAACAATGCAGTCAAATAACCCAAAAAACATGCAGCAGATTGACTAGCTACTCCCCACTCAATTTGGTTATCACTGATGCTTAGACCTTCCTCCCACATGCCATGATGTCAGAATCAACAGGGAAGTTTCTGCAGAACTTCAAATCCTGGAAGAGCTTTGGAGGCAGAGGGTGGGTGGAGGATTGGATATGTTTTGTTTTTTTTTTAACTAGCTCAATGTTTTCAGTATGTTTGTATTCTACCACATAAAACTGGATAGGTAGTGAAAGGTGCCAAGGATCAATCAAATCTCCAAGGGTCTGAAAATGAAACCTCAAAATGCTTTGTTAACTATTAAAAACCTTGGAAGCAAATTAGCCTCATCTGTGTGGCTGGCAGGAAGATAAAAACTCTCCATGCACATCTGATTTCCTGCAAAGCTCTGCTCTGAAAAGCAGGTGTTACAGGAGGAGAGTGCCTGGGTTGCAAACAGCCCTCCTCACCTTCAGTGTAATTCCTGAAATGGGAGCAAAGTGGAGAGCTTGGCCATGAAGCTTCACTATCCTGATGCAGGAAAACACTTCTAGCTTACGAGTTAGCATGTCTTTTTAAATGAAAGACAAAAGCAGTAGGAGAATAACTCTGCAAAGTTATTCCTTTCCTTCTCTTCCCCTTCCCCCAGCTTTCTAGAGAAAGTACTTTTTAGGGAAATTGCATACAGTGTGTGCAATCCTCCTGCTTGGAAAATTCAGTCTGCTAATAAAATCAAATGCAAAACAACAACAACAAATCTATTTTTGATGGTTTTGCTTGTCATGCCATGGCCCCCAGCTTCCACTCTCAAGGATTTACCAAAATATTTGTTTATTTACACAGAGCTGGAATTCTGGAGTACCAGATTCTCTTCTGATTGACCTTTGGCCATGCTTAGAAGTTACAGCAATTAAATATATTTCCAGTGACATCAGTAGGGATGTAACTGTGCTGTAAATAATAAGTTACAAAAAAGTGTGGCTTTGTCCATCCCTAGCCAATACTCAGCTGTGTGAAGGGCAATGGAAGTTCTCTCTTCACCCCAGCCCTGAGCAAAGTGCCAGTTTCTTTCCCTTCAGTGAACACAATCTATGACCACTCTGGGTAGACAATTTTCTCCTGTCATGGCTCTCAGCTCACTGGGAGAGGGGCTGAGTCACAGAATCCCTCCTGCTCTCCCTCTAACACCACAAAGCAAGTAGACAGTGAAAATAAGAAGAAAATAATGCTATTGGTTTCAAGTACTTTATGCCTTGAAATAAATCCCTGAGATGCTCTGAGGTGACCTAAACAAATCACAAAATTTTTGGGAATAAAGGTGAAATTCCTCCTATTAGTTTTACAGATCTCAAGCCTCTGGGACTCATGTTTTAAAGCTTTCCTGTGTAGCTATAAAAGCCAGAGAGGGTCAAGATTTCTAACAGTCACTTAGCTTCAGGCCTTAAAAGAAAGTACAAAAAACCCAAATACAGAACAAAAAATCCTCCATTAAAATTGGCAGAGTTGACAAGAGTAAGGAAGAAAAGTTTTTGATTTTTTTCTTTTGCATTTACCACCCACTGTCTCCCACACAATAACATTGGGTAAGAGCACATTGTGACAGCACTTCTAGATCTTACTTTAAAATTCCTTAGTCACTGTAATTGTATATAGAACAAACAAGATCTGTCTCCCTTGCCAGCAAAACAGAGCAGCACCTGGACCACAACATGGCAGCCTTACAGGATGTGTAAAGATGAGAAGGAAAGAAATCAACCAGTCTGGAATTTGAATACTGGAAGGCCAGACCAGCACACCCTGACCCAATGTGAGCAATGCTACCTTTAATGACACAAACAAGAGATATTTGATAACCATCCAGTGTTTCAATTTTTGTCTCTCTGTGTGAAAGCTGACAACTACTTCTTGCAGGATGCAGCCACCACGTTGGGGGTGTGACACAGCTGTAGTATCCCTACAGGGATTCAGGACGTAACAAAAGCTACCACATTCTACCTAATGAAGGTCAGCTCTTCCCTGTCCCGCCAGAGGGATCCATACCCAAAAAATGGCACATCTGGAGATGGAAAACAAGAAGAACTTAGATGAGATCCACCAACCCAGGGCAGGAGGTTTCACACTATCAAAACTTTCTGGTATTTTCCTGGAGCAAATAACACCATATTCATCTGCACATTATCAGCATATTCATCTGCACATCAGGCTTCTCTCAAGAGGCCATGATGAAGAACATCTTCTTCTCATTCACTAGCTCTACTTCTAACCCCCTCCATAGCGACTCCTGCAATTACTCTTTCCACATGAATCATTACGTGCAGCCAACACTTCAGCCTCACTCCCCAAAAATATCTGTGTTGACTGCAAAAACACATGCTACCACAGACCTTTCTTATAGATCAAAATGCAAGCAAGCAAGCTGCAGGACTTCCCTGCATGTTTATTTTGTGAACCCCACAAGCAGTAACTTCATCTCCCAGAGAACATGTGTGTAAAGCTCAGCCCAGGGGGACAAGGTGATGTCTCCTTCTCTGGGGAGGCCCCATGCTGTGGATGGCTGCTGTGTGGAAGTGCATTGTTGAGGGACAGATCAGCCTATGAACATCTCTTCTTGGATGAAGAGCTCCCTTTGAACTCTCTCATAATTGCACCGACCTTGTGCACACATGTTCATGCCTCAGCTGTGGGTGGGAGGCACATCTGGCGCCAGCTCTTTGCAAATCTTGCACAGCTTCATTCTCAAGACCACTGAAGTCAACATGGGCTTTCCCACAGACTTCTTCAAGCTCTGCACCAGACCCACATTCCTTCCTTTTAAAGGACTGCACTGAGTATTTTCAGAATTGCACTGAGTATTTTCAGGCAAGTGTTGAGTCACCACCCTACTGCTGCAAGGCCAGGAGAGTGACCTGCTCAGCCAGCTTTTTGCACAAGCCCTTAAGGCAGACCTAATTCACTGCACTCGCTTTGTGCATTTTTTTTTTCTCACCAACACAGAGGAAAATTAGACACAAACTGGCCATGAAGAGTCTTGGGCTAGAAATTTGGAGAACACATTTTTTTCCTTCCCTTTTCCAAAACTTACATTCACCCAAACCCTTCATTAACACAGAAACATCCCTGTCTTTGGCACACAACTGCCCACCTCAGCTTTACCCCGGGTCTGCAGGGGACATAAACAGGGAGGAGCCCCAGCTCATCAAGACTCAAGCACTTTCTCAGTCTGCTCCTCAGGAAGTCAAATGTTGGACCCTTCCATGCTTTGGCCTAGGGTACACTCATAACTCACCATTTGGCCTCCAGAAGGGAAGTCCTACTGTTCCTTACTCACACTCAGTAGCACTTTAGTCACTGAAGCGTCTCACAGAGCCCAGAAGAAATTCTTACATAGTAAATAACATGTGCCATTAATTATGTCAGTGCTTGGCCCACATCAGAGCAGCTGTCAGGGCCCCAAGTACACCAACAACCCTTAAATACCCTGTCCAGCCAGGCCTGGCACTTGCACCCCCAAAGCCACTGCCCAAGAGACCAGAAGCCCAGGGTAAGGTCAGGCTCAGCCATGCTGCACATCCACCCACCCCCAGCCCTGTCCTTGCTGGGCCTGACTCACTGCATGGATTTAACTTGGTCCCAGCTCTTCCCTCTGCATCTGCACAGTGATCACTGGGCTACCAGTGCAATCTGTCACTGTCCCCAACCTGGTCCCACCTGGCACTGTGGGACTTGGCTGAGGGCAGTGAGAGCATTGTCCTACCTGTGCTGGGGTCACCCTCAGCTCCTGGCTCATCCTTTCTCATGGTTCAGCCCTTGCTCTCTGCTCCCTGACACTGCCATGCACCCCACATTGTTTCCAGTTGCTGGTCACCCTCCTTGGCCTGATGGATCCTGGAGCACAATTAGGAGAAGCATCGCATGGTAGCCAGGGGCTGGCATTAAATTTTGGAGGAAGGAGAAATATTAGAACACCTTTTCCAGAGGGATTCAGCACCTTGGGTTTTGACCCATGGAAAATCTGGCAAAGTAGCAGCTAACCCGGTATCAGAGCAGGTTTGAGAAACTGGGTCACTGGTTTTCCTGATGATTAATTCCAGGGTAAGATACCCATCTGGTTCAGACAGAGTTCAAAACATCCCTTCTTATACAATCAGATGTATGAACAGGAAAGGCACCTTTGCAAGCAATCATTCTTCTTCAAACAGAAATACTGCATCACAGAAATACGTGATTTTCTGCTCACAAAAAGGGCTGATGGACAAATTCAGTTATTCAAGCTTAGCAAGGTTCTCAGCTATCCAGACTTTCCTAGCTAGCCTGAGGTAAAAACAAAATCTTAAAATGAATCTGTTATTCCCACAGAAACAAATTTTCAAAAGCTTCTGCCATTTGCACTAAATGCATTTGTGGCAGGGAGCATCCCTACAGCCCCATAGCAAAACTAGAACGGCACCAGGAAGTTTTCCTCAGGATATGCAGCAGTCCTTATGAGCACTCTGGCCTTGCCTTATTCTCTGCCTGTTGAGAGCTCAGGCTGGAGGCACTGAAAGAAAACTGGAGCCCAGTTTTAGAGCTGTTTTATTTTTGGTCTTGGAGATTCACTCCTCTTTACATATCCTCCTTTCAAACAAAACAAGTCTTACTCTCTTTTCTGTTCATAGGTAGAGGCAGAGAAATCCAGAGAGCTGATTTCTACCAAGAACAGATACCAAGAACCAGGTGCACTGTATGAACTTCAGAAGTTATTGCAGGCTCTGCAAAGTGGTACAGTGATGTGCAAAATTAATACAAGCCAAAAGCAGAGCATATGATCAACAGAGAAAAACCACCAGAGGTGGGTTTCAAATCTGGGTTTTTTCACAATGTACCTGCATAAGCACCTTCATAGTGACATCCTATACTATATGCTACCAGCAAACCAAGATACAATTTCTGGAGACAGATCATTTTGTTTTGGGAGAGATACCATTTTACATACAGCTGTCTACTTTCTAAAGCATCTACCTGCATTGCTTCATTCCACCCACACCTCACCCCAGCCCTAAACAGTGCTGTCTTTAAACAGCCAACCAAAAGCTCCTGCACTGCCTACATATTCTGGGGTGGTTTCTTTGCAGGGAGGATTGAGGGGTTTGGGACAGAAAGATTGTGGTTGGGTTTTTTTATTCCCCTGAACTTAAAAAGGGGGTTTTGCCCTCCTACCTTTGATGGTTATTCTAGTACAGATGCCTACAAAAGGCACACTCGTATTCTGAGGACATGTGCAAGGACAGCATGAGATAATAAAGAGCAAAAGTGAGCTGGAATGCATGTCCTGGGAGTGCCATGGGTAGTCCAGGTTTCCAGAAGGGAAACCTGGAGGAAGTAGAGAGATCTTGTATGCTCTCTCCCTACAGACAACTTCAAGGCTCTAACATTGTCTGCATTGCTCTGTTTCAACACTAAATACTTGCTCAAAAAAGCAAACTCAGCTTCCCGAAAAGACACTCAGTTCTGCATGTGCTTTGTACATAACAACGACCACATTCATAAAGTTTTAAAATAATAAAGAAAATACATAAAACAATGTTCAGCAATGAACACAAGCCTTATGGGTACATAGGTCATTTGGAACTGAATCCAGAAGTTTAAACCATTAGGTTTCTGGATGTGGCAAAATTAGCCTGGCCCCATCACGAGACCTAACCTTCCCCCAAGGGTCACAAAACAGGAAAGGCTGGGACTAAGAACAACAATAACTGCAAGAAAATAAACTTTATCTAAAACTAATCAGTTACTAATGATTTGAGGAAGATTATGTCAACTCCCCAAACATGGGTCCTTTTTTAGAAGGGGTAAAACTCTACACTGTCCAATAACAGATGTAACTTGCACATTTCATCTGCTATTGAATGTTCTTCAAGTATTCTTCTTATGTTCCTCAGAAGGACAATGGAGAGGACTCCCAGCATCAAAGGAATATCTGCTGAGAGCTCAGTTTATATACAGTCAGGTTTATATACAGCACAGGGTCAAGTGCTTTGATGTGACCTTTCCTAAAGAAGCTGTAAGATTCACTCTCCTACAGCCACCTGAAAGGATGATGTAGCAAGGTGGGGGGTTGGTCTCTTCTGCCAGGTAAGAAGAGACAGGAATAGAGAAAACAGTCTCAAGTTGCACCAGGGGAGGTTAAGTCTGGATATAAGGAAAAATTTATCCACCAAAACGGTGTCAAGCACTAGAACAGGCTGCCAGGGAATTGGTTGAGTCACCATTCCTGGAGGTATTTAAAAGCCACGTGGATGTGGCACTGAGGGACACAGTTTAATGGTGGACTTGGCAGTGGTGGGTTAACAGTTAAGATTCACTGATCTTACTGGCCTTTTCCAGCCTAAAGGATTCTATGGTCTATTCTGAGTATTTGATTATATTCAGACATATAGAAACAGCTGTCTGTAATGTGAGCAGAATATAGAATACTCCACAAGATATTTGTATTGCTTCCTGCAGAATTCCAGTTTGCTGGCTGGAATTCAAGATCCTGGAATTTGGCTCTTGATGCTTTTCCTTGATCAGGCATTAGAATGCCTCCTGATGCCAGCCTGACAACATTTCCAGTGTTTTTCATAAACAGCCTCTCAGATCACACTGCTCAGGAGCATTTGTGCTGCAAGGCTGCAGACAGCTCCAGTTCAGGCAGAGCTTGCTGGAGGTATGAGCTCTGCAGCAGACAGCCAATTGCTTCTCTATGGAAAAATGGAAATGCTTCACGTCCACACACATAGATTTGGTAGAAGCAGTTTGCTCTGAAATTTGTGGTACAATCAGTTCAGTGTTAATTACACATGGTCTTAACTGATGAACAGGTCCTTCTAAGAGCTGAACTTCTGCAGCTGGAGATACCAATAGACCCATCTGTTACTGGGATTTTAATGGGAAGTGTCCTGTAATTTTACCAAAATACAGACACAGGAAGAATGCCTCTCTGTATCATCTGCAGGCATTCTCCCTGCATGAAATGAGGCATAAAGGTTTTCACTAGACACACTCTTAACAAGAGTTATAGCAGGTTTTGATCTCTCCCCTTCAGCACCCTCAGGCCTCATCCACAACAGCTGAGACACTCTAGCTAAAGCCCCAGTGAAAATACTGCTGTTGATGAAATTTTCTCTGACCAGGGAGGTCAGGGATATATTTTGGCCAGGAACCTTAATGACCCGACAGCACTAAGACAAACCTTTTCCAGCTATTCGTCTGCATTCTTTAGCCATGAGGACACAAAGAAGGGGAAGCACTGAACTATGTAAAGCTGTGAAGGAAAGAGAGACATTCCATGCTACAGAGCTGTTCCAGTTAGCATCTCATTTATATTCTGGGATATAAACATAACTTCTCTCCCATATGTGATGAAGATTCCCATACATAATTTTTCATGACCAGCGCTGCATAAACCTGTTTATAGCCCAGTCAGCCCACAGCCTCTGAGAATTTTTAGTAAGAGACATCTTTGACCACTTTTTAGTATACTACCAATAAATGAATCAAAGTTAACATGTATTTCTCTGCTTCCTGCCCACTTCTTATATCTGTTTGCTTCGTGTCAAAAAGGGACTTCTGATACTGCTTACACACACAGTTCATGCATGTAGAAAGACCAAGAAATCTGGCTTCAATCACCAACTGGTGCTTGTAGACAACACTAGAATATGAATAAAGGTAATAAAAGGCAGCCAATGGAAAAAATCATCTGAGGAGACCACGGTCTTGTTAAGAAACAGTATGGCACAAACAATGAAGGTAGGTACAGAGAAAAAGCAGATGATGAGGTAGGAGGGTGCTGTGCCACCCAGATTCCTGCCAAAACCCATAGGAACAAGAGATGGGTTTAGATAGACAGGCCTGTCTCCAAGCTAAAACTCCCAAAAGAAACCAGGAGTTCATTTCTCTCTTATTCATGCATAATTTAGAAACCTCCAGAGACTGCTCTGCAAACAGGAACAATAAAACAAAATGTCAAGACAATAAATGGGGCATTGAATCTCTGCCATCTGTTGGAGGAAGGCCTTTTCTGACTTGAGGGCAGTACCTTGTTTTCACATCACAACAGCAAAGCAGGGCAGAGTAAGCATAGTCTTCCAGGATGACCTGGACAAAGAGTGAGGCAGCAGACTTGTACCTGGCTGGATCAATTACCTTCAAAAATTTCAAGTTGAAATCCACCTTGTCACAGGTATCTCTCACTATCCTTTTGTCATCTATTCTATGATGTCATAACAGGTATATTGTTAGAGACACTGATAAACAGCAGGAATCCATTTGATTTTTCTATAATTCTGAGGAAATTAATTCCAGTTTCATTTCTGCTCCCACAGTCCAAGAAACTCCATAAATACTGCAATATATCAGCAGTGAAACAGTTGATGTTTTGTTCTCATTCACAGCACAAGTACTTAAAATTAAACTTAGACCTTGCTTTCCTTTTCTTCAACCAGGGGAAATTCACTGTTACTATTTATCTACACACTTCACTTTGTTTCAAACTTTAATTTCTAGAAATGATGGATTTCATGCAAAAGCAATAAAGCAAGTGCCTTGTTAAACTATGGTGAAGCATCAAAGAGGCAGCTTTGTGGCCAGAAGACTCAAAGCCCCAGCTCCATCTTTGGCATATTGGGCAATTCCAGTCATGCAAGTAATTTTCTTTTCCTCCACTTTGATTTCTTAACCTATAAAATGGAGATACTGGCTAAAATTATTCAAGGACATTACAATACCCACAGAGTCATTCCTTGCTTTTATCTCATGTTTGAATGAGACCAAAAATCTCGTGTTGCACAATAAGCCAGTAGTGCTGATATGTCCATTCTCCCATAAAAAGCAATTGCTGGGTTTGTTTCTGTTTCAGTTAGGTCTTTAGCCCACTCTGGCTCCTCAGGAAGCTCTCCCAGCATTAAATGAATTCCAGAAAGGGTTCAGCACAAGCAAAACAGCCTATTTTAATCATGCTTCACTGAATCAAAACCTTTTAATTAGCTCTAGTAATGGATCCATCCAGCTCTGCAAAGCACTTTAGAGAATTGAATTGAAAAGTGCTGTATCAGAGCATATTATTACCTACACAAATATGAGCTAAACACTTCAAAATACATATAGGCAACATCTTTATGCCTTCATTGACTTAAACACTGCTTCGAGTCATAGGATATTCCTCAAGGAATAATTTCAAATCATGTAACAATTAATAACCTTGCAACACCTTTGAAAAATAAATAATGAAAAGTGGGCACCCACAAATTGCTTCATCAGCCGGAATACAGCCATTTCTGGAGTAAAATAATACTCATTTCATAGTTCAAAGCCACAGAAGTATAAAGGCCACAAAGGAAAAAATATTGTTGTATTCATTTAGAGCAAGAAGGGAAGCTTATGGAGGCAAAAGCACAGTAAACCAAAATAAAATAAAAATACTTAAATAGCACCCTGTTCTTGATGCCAAACTAGTCAAAAATAGCTCACATTTCAAATTTGGTAATCTTCCAAGGAGGAGTCAAAAGCAACAAATCTTTGTAGGCAATGGTAAGGGTAGAAGGGAGGGTTTTCCTGGTTTGATTTACTGGCTAACTTAATCTGTACTGTTTGTGATCGTTTAACAGTGTTGGTGGGCTGATCTCATGCTATCTTTAGATGACACTTTAATGTTACAGGGCAATCATTATTACATTCTGGTGAGCTCAGAGTGCCTTGAACAATTGCTTAGATCCAAGAGATGTAATAACTCCTTGGGCAGACAGGCACAAGTGTTAAGTCCAGCACCCGATCCAGATCTCATCTGAAAACCATGATCTCCAAGAGGTCTGTGCCCTCAGCTCCTTGCTGGACCATTGACACACACCTTCTTTGGTCAGGGGACAGATGCCATACCCTGAATCACAGAACCAAGCAGGCTCTTGGGAGGTCTCGTGCCCACAGAGTGAGCCTTGCCCAGTCTGTTTAGCATAGGAGAAACTGCTTAGTCAGAATGTTTTAGAGGACCTTGCAAAAACCAGTCTCATATCACACGCCTTGCTTTGCTAAAGCCACCCATCCCAGCTCAAAGGCAGATTCCACACTGCTTCCAAGCCTGCTGAAAAGTGTCATCCTGCTTCTTCAAACAGGGGTAACACATGATCACACTGGGATTTTTTTCACCCTTTTACATTAAATGGAGTAAGAAATACCCTGAGAAGCAGAGGAGTGGGATGTTGGCTACTCTCCTTCATTGGTCTTTCAAACAACATTGCAGAAAAGGCTGACATTCAGTCTTAGAGTAAGGAAGGGCACTGTAGGTGGTCATGGCAAATTCCAGCCAGGAGCACGATCCTCACTGTGCAGTGAGCTCCCAGGAGCAGCTTTCTAAACAAAAGGAGCAGAAACCCAGAGTATTACAGGCATTGATTTTCTTACAACTACACTCCCAGGTGGACACCAACTGGGCTTCACTCAGCCTTGCAGAAGGATATATAATCTGATCTCGTTAAGTATCAGCTATGGAAAAACAGATGCTTGTCCCTGCTTTTCAATTCACTTGCTCTTGCTACTAAGCACAGGAGAGAAAACGAGCAATGGATCAGGTTTCCAAATGGGAAACAAAACCACTGGAAAGGTCTAAGTCCACTTTCACCTTGTTAGGAGTTTTTATCATTACTTCACAATCCTCTTCTCAGAGACACAGTGTCATGCTGTTTGCATGCACTTAATACTTGAGTTACCTCAGCAAAATGCAAGTGTGTTAATGTAGTTCAAGGTTTAGACTTCCATTGGCCTTACTGTGAACAACATCCTTTGCAAAAATACAAAAAAACAGACACATTTTCAGCATTTCTTTTCCTGGCTTTAAAAAAAAAACAAAAAAAAACAAAAACCCAGATGGGGTTTCAGTCCCAAATATGCAATTGGCATTTGGCCCAGTGCAAAGACATGCCCAAACTGCCTGAGGATGGAGCAGCTGTGGGGCCAGGGGTCGGTCACAAATTGCCTAAACCAAGGAGACTTTGCAGGAGGGATTCCCTTAGGACAGAGAAGAGCTCTGAGGAAAACAAGCAGCCAGTATACTAAACCACCTCCATTCAGTCTCACAATACTCAAGTTGAAAGCATTTTCTGTCCCTTTAATGTTCCTTCTTCCTCCATCCGAGCCAGAAATTGCCAGCCAGGCTGGTCTCCTGATGAAAATATCTCCCACCATCAGTTTACATGGAAAGGAGAGTTACCAGAGTAGCAACAAATCTAGTATGGTACCAAAAGAAACGTTTGGTAAATAAAATAAAGTGCTGTCATGAACGATTGGCTAACTCAGCTTGTGATCCAAGCTCTGTGGAAATGTCTATGTGAGTGTAGAAAAGGATCACAAAAAATACTGGGGGAGGAAAAGAGAGCAGTTCACTTCTCCAGCCTGCATCCCCTTCACAAAAGGGAAAAACTGGCAGCCGTGGTACCAAACATCTGTAAAAAGACACAGTGAAACCAAAGCACAGCTGAAGATGTAAACAGATCTCCTTTTACCTGCTTATTCTCTTCCTAATGTATTTTATGCATATGACTTACAAAAATTTGAGTCAAAAATGCAATCCATGTACACAAAAGTGAAATTTTAAAAAGTTGCAGCAAGGTTTGATTCAGCAGTACTCAAGTCAATTCAAACAGTCAGCATGTATAAAAAACTAACAGAGACCCTACAGAATCCAAAGGACTGAGAAAGAAATAAGGTTGTTCAAAAAGTTTTTTCAAAGAAAGTGACATCTAAAACCCAACTTAACCTGAACCTGAAAACTTTATAGCCCAGTAAATGAGCAAGAGAGACCTATACACCATTTCCTATTACATGGCTGCCAAACAGATTTGTTACACATTTAATAAAGCAGTAAAATAAGGTATTTATGTAGCATGTTTAAGTGTAAGCATATTGGTAGCATTTTGTTTAAATGAAAGTGTAACCCGATAGATGCTACAGTTCCTGGACAATGGAAAATATGAGGAGAAAAAGAGAAGTCAGAAATCCTGCAGCATCACAAAAAATAGCATCTTGCACCAGTGCTGCTTTAACAGGCCTATAAAACCTGGATGCTTTGAGCCTCTGTCAAGAGTGCCTTGCTGGCAGATGGTGAGTCCTCACGTGCTTTGGAGGGTCCAGCTACTCAGAGAAAATAGTCTTGACAACCCTTTGCTGGGTCACACATCATTGCAATTCCTTCCTTCAGGGCTTCACCTCATACTTGGCGAGGCAGCAGAGCTGCAGCTCCTTCCAACATCAACACCTTTTCTTTGCTTGGCCAGAGGTGTCGGCGCAGAACAAACACAAGTTTCAGCCTTCCCAAGTTCAGAGCTCCCCAAGCCACATGCACTGCTCAGGCTCACTGAAAATGTACAGGAAAATTGCCACCAGCCTTCAGAGTGCAATTTCAGCCCATCACAACCTTGCTTGGTTACAAAAGAAATGCAGCAAACTGCAAAGGTACGCGTCATAAAAACCAGCTTAATACAAACATCTGGTAACTTCTGCTTCTTTAATGTGCAGATCTCAGGAACATATGAAGCAACATCAGTTACTGCTTTACAAATGCACAAGGAAACTGATGTTCTAGGTAATGGAAAGACTTAGAGGACCTCCAAATGAGTGAGCAAAAAAGCAGAAACTGGACAAGATTTACCAGGTAGTAACTCTTTACAAGATTTCTTTCTTTCCACAGACACTGTACTTAGTAGTTACAAAAAATAAATTATTCTCTCTTGGAGAATGATCAACATGCTCTTCCTCATGGGTGATTATTCCCAGAATGGTTAAAAATTAAAAGGAAGAAAGTGTGGAAACACCAACATTATAGAGCAAAGCTGTTTTCCTCCAAGTGTGAGAACAGAAGAAAACTAGTTATTATTGGGCCAAATTGTTTTAAGAAAGAGGTACTTTTCTGCTTCAATAGATATATACAGACATGTAGAAGTATCACCAATACAAGGAAAACACTGAAACAATAAGTTGCTGCCTTTTGCTTGCACATTCCTAATGTGAAGATCCTGAGTTCCCTCTAAGAGGAACATGCGGATGTTTTATTGTTAAACAATTAGGCCAAAGCCACACTGAGGATTTTTGTATTTGGCTCAAACTGACTTTAATGGAAAATGAGCATCTAACTATCATAAGTGACTTAAAAAATCTCAGCAGGGCTGTATAAAAAGCCAGAGCATTTTTTGTTCTATTTGAATCTAACCTAGTTAAGGCTTTATAGAGAGCTGAGGACTTTTTAATAAAGATCAGAAACTGTGAAAGCAGAAACGGCCTTTATGTCCTCTGCTCCCAGGTCAAAATGAAGTTTAGGGATAATTGAAACATCTGCTGTGATAACTTGTGTATCAAAGCAAACCTCTGTTTCCATACATTAAAAAAGGGCTAATTTTATCCACATACAGAAAGCTCTATTTGAAATATTTGTGAAATAAAATGGGTAAATTAATAACTTTTGAATAGTCATGATAAATATACTCTACATGATATGTAAACCTGAGCTGCACACTGATGTACCAGAAAGTGTTTTGCCTCTTGGCACAGGTTTATAATGGGGAGGAAGGATGGGAATAGTAGATACAAAATCACTGCCTCCTTGTAACCAGACATAATGGTTATGACTAAGTCTCAAAAATGAAACATAAGCAGAGACAGAAGAACTCGTCCTTTTCAAGGAAAAAAAAAGTATTAACATCATCTCTCTAAAGATACATTAGTCCATTAATAAATATTTAAGATTACATAGTTAAGAATCACAGTATTAAAAGCCTAAATTTTCCTGCTACTCTCACCAGCTGATCATACAAATTTTGAAGAAATGTAACTTCACTTGAAATCACATTCTGCATGGGGGAAAAAATAAAATAAAGCCTTTTGAAGCACTGAAGGGCAGCAGCAATATTGTCATCTCAAAAGCACTACTCGGTACTTTCAGTTCAATATGGAAGAAAATGTGTTGCCTCATAATATATTTCTGATTTTCCTAAGACACTGAAAATGAAGAAAAAAAGGTTTATCTGTTCCCAGAATCACCTTCCTGATCCTCATCTGTGCTGATATTTCCCTCATCTACCAGTCAGATGCACTCTTTTATTCATTTGTTCCCATTTTGTTAAGTGCTTTTAGATTCACAAAAGAAAGACACTACTCTGGTTCTATAGCTCATCATCTTTCTGCTACTATCTGAATTCAGCCCCTGGGTTTTATTGTCATTTGCCCTACTCCAGAAACCACTAATCCTAGTTTGATTTAGAGGCCCTCATCATTCAGATTTTTTAAATCCACATGATAAAGCCTAGAGATGAAAATAACCTATCTCCATTAGTGCCAGTTTTAGGAATACTCCATCCAGTTTGCAGAAATTATGGACATATGTCTTCATTTTGTATTGAAAACAAACACACACACATATATATATAAAAACTCTTTCATGTCAATGAGCCCTGGATCAAATTGTCTCTCACTGACCATGCAATATTTAGGGACATCTTAAGTCTTCCCAAAAAAAAAACCATACCAAAACAAACAAACAAACAAAAAGAACCACTTAACATGTACTTGCCCTTTACTCTGTGCCTAACTAGGAAGGGAAGCTTAAAAAAAAAAAAAGTTCAGAAACAATTTGGAAAGTAAAAGCCAGAGCTACAGTACCAGGTGAGGAAGAGGTGAGCAGACACTGCTGGGATAATTCACCTGGTCCCAAACAGCTGCTCTGTGTGGTCTCCACCCCAGCTGACTTTCCCACTACATTTGACTGGGCTGGACAGGCAGCTGTGCTTGCCAGCCTGTCCTGCTGCAAGGCACATGGGAAAGGGAAAAGGAAGCTCTTAGTCCAAGACAAAGCATTAGGCTCCCCAGGGCTGGATTCCTGCTGTTTTATCAATTATCCATAGGCTCATGAATATGCATTACTTATTTGAATTTTTCACATGAATATGCCACTACCCTTAATCGTCCTGCTTCCAGAGCACACCTCCAAGTCCAGTAACTCAGCTACAGTTCTACAGAGCAAAACATTCTACTGTCTCTCCAGATTTAAGAATAGGTCAGATTCTTTCCTCTGTCATATCAGTCTACCCACAGCAGTTCTGGGTCAACACGAGCATGCCAAAAATCAGTCAGGTTCATCCTATGCTCTCTGCTAAAAATAATGATAATGGATTGAGTTTGAACCATTAATCTTTAAAAGAGAAGCTGGCTTCACTCAGAGCAGCAAGTAACTTCTCCCATCTTTCTCATAGGCTGTGCTTTTAAGCTGGGTATTAACCCTGTAATTTTTCAGTTGCCAGAAACATCACAACATACAACAAACTACACAAGTGAAAAGATAAAACAAACACTGCCCCTTAGCCATGTATCCTGGAGTGTTCCCCCCTCCAGATACAATCTCCTGGAGGTGGATAGGCAGACAGCATATGTCTGTCAGAAGTTTTTACTTTCCACTGTTATTCTCTCTCTGGAGGATGTGCCTGTCACTTCAGGTGACATGGTTCTCTTACTGCTTTGTTTGGGAGACACTGCCTTAGCTGAACTTTCACCAACTTCTCTGCTGGTTTCTCCAGTTCACAGGAAAACAACTTAATGGCAAACAGTGACAGAATTAAAGCTGAAATCACAATCAAACCATATGTGATACTCTTTAACAGTGCAAAGCACAATCTGATACCTCTCTTGGCATTCCACTGAATAAAAATGTCAGTATCAGAACAACAGGCAAACACAGGAATATGCCACCAGCAGCTCAAGCAGCTGCTATCACAGACTGTCTATGACAGACAAGAAGCCTAAATGCTCACAGGTGGTTGAAGAATCTGTCACTATTTACCCCCCTTCTAGGGCCTAACAAAGCCCAAGCCACAGTGGAAGCAGCATCCACAAAATGTAGGTCTCACTTCCATCTACAGCTTGGATGCAGCAGTACAGGTAGAGAGTATGGCACACACAGAGTTCATTACAGCCCAGCTGCTGGGCTTGGGGTGCTTTTAAGAGGGAAGCTAAGGGCTAAAAGGTGAAAGAAGAAAAGCAGCACACTAGAAAGAAAACTAGTTTCCAGCACTTCCCTGGGAGCTAACAGGCAACTTTCCCCACAGCACTGGGGTTTAGATGAAGCCTTACTTATAGGAAAAAGGGCAAGAATCTGAGAACCCTTACCTGAATTTATTTCTTCTAGAGAGCTACCTGTGTTATCCAAGTCATGCAGCCCCAGGAAAAGGAGAGCAAGCAAATGACAATTATCCCCAGCTCACCTTGGCACTAGATGAGAAGGTAGCAGCTCTACCACCTGACAACATCCCCCTTCACTTCCCAGGCCCAAGGACATCTATGTAGAAAAAAAGCAGCTTCTCTACCAACTGCTCTACAGGAACCTCAGAAAGTTCTGCTCAAGGTGCTGCTTCAGAGGCTAATAAACACTGAGCCAATCAGCACAGCAGGAAACACCTCTGCACCAATCCTTACCACTTGGAAGAACTGAAGCACAGCACCTGTGAAAGCAGGGAGGGAGGCTTGGAAGATACCCTGAGGTTGGGTAATAGCAAAACCAGACAACCAGGGTTGTGCCATTAAATCTTTCAAGTACCCATGAGTGTCACAAGGGCTTTAAGACAAGACAGGTAACAAGAAGGAGACAGCATGAACTCCCTTGTGCTTGTCCTTGTTTTTCCCTGCATTACAATGAAATAATTCCAGATATTTACTCATTTCCACAGGAGAAATGGTGATAGATACATCCATAAAACACTAACAGAAATCTGCACACTAAACTAAAGCTGCACTAATTGTACTCATGAGAACTGAATGCCGTTTTAAGAGTTTTGGAGATTGTTAAGTAAGTAATCTTTACAAACAGCCTCCAGGGAGATGCAGATGATTTTACACCTCTTCTTTATGATCCCTTTCTTGCCTTTCCTATCCTGATCTCACCTTTCTTTCAAGTCAGTCATTTCTTACACAGTTTGAGTGGCAGAGGTGATGTTCTGCTCAAAGAGTCAGTTAACAGTATAGCAGGGATATAGCAGGGAGTAAAATGCAAGTTGTGGTATGGAACTGCAGCCCAATTTGCAACTTAATGGAAATAATCAGAGCTTGCTGGTTATTTGGTAAGCTTTTGCACTTTACTCATTTGCCATATCTTCAAAACAATATTCCTGGCTCATAAAGCTCATTTGAACAACACTGGATAATAGGATCTTGTGAGCCTAGAGCCAGGATTAAGATATAAGGCAAACTGGAAACTTCAATCATTACAACCCTGTAGCACAAATGAGAAGCACTTTCACACACAGTGAGTCAGTCAATACGTCCCATTTCTCTTTAGTATGTTGTGCCCACATAATAAGAAACATGACTTTAGGCCCTTTCCCGTGACTCCAAGTGATAGGAGTTTTCATCAGCACAAAGGATCAAAATCATTAGAACTCCTCATTAATTTCACCCCATATTGCAAAAACTGTTTGTACTCCCTCAAGTAATAACAATGTTGAAAGCAAAAATGTCAAGAGACAGATTCATCTCCTAACTTGAAGGACTTCCCAGAACAAGGAGCAGAGTCAGTGTCTGGAACATCTGCTCCTCACTGAAGAAGGGTTGCAAGATCTTCCAGGCCAGCCCTCCCAAAGTCTTTGGTCTCTGCCCTAATACTTGGAATAGCAGGCTGAGCAGAGTGCTCTGCACAGTGCTCGTCAGTTAGCATCTGTCGCCTGTGATTTTGACTGGATGTCCAATGAAGACAACTAATCTTTTTCCTAAGGGGAAAAATGTAAACCAGTAATTCAGTATGACAACCTCATCAAAATTATAAAATTAATTATGGCTTTAAAACTTTATGCAGTGACTGTTTTTAATAACGTGGGAGTTGGAGAATAATGTTAAAAGTTTCAACTAGAAGACCTGGTTTCCTGTGTTGGCACCAATCCTAACACTAAATGTTAACACATTAAGCATTCTTACATCTTCATTTTAAAGAGCAATTAGGAGACAGATATACTCGAACTGAAATAACATCCCGTTCCTGTGTGTGTGGACACACACAGGGTGCGCTTCTGACAGAAACTCACTGTGCTTTCCCTGTGTCCTTAAGGACTTCTCCATTTGCCCAAGCTCACAGAATTCTCAACCACGTTGCAGCAGCTGACAGCTTTTCAACCTACACACACACAGCTCAAACAAACACATCTTCAAAGAATGGTGGAAGGTGGCACTAAAAATGAACACCTTATTCTTGTCCTGTGTTCCTCAACCTACCAAGCACATCTCCAAGGTCAGAAGCTCACAGCAGAATGTAGCAAAAGCACTGGCTGTATGAGTTAGACCATGCATTTCCCTGAACAGCTTTAACTATCTGAGGATACACTCCAGATGGAGAACAAGTTACATTACTCTAAACATGTTCACCATGGATTAAGCTAAGGTGGTCCAGACTAGACTAGCTAAGAATACAAAGCTCCAGACCTCAGCTGACAAGTAGGAACTCTTACTGTAACTCACTGCAATTCGGTCACCTCTGTCCCAGAAGAGTCTCCAGCTCTCTGCAACTAAACTATCCAAACTGCAAACTCTGATTGTCAGCAACAGCCCAAAGTAGGAAGGCATCCCCACACAAGAGGGTGGTTTGGCCACGAAGTGTTCATGTAGTAGCTGATCCCTATCCCTACAGTTTGTAGTAGTGTTGATTCAGAAGTTCAACTGCTAAGGGAGAACACATCTTTCAGGCTCAGTCTCCAGTGAATAAAAAGTTTCTAACAAAATCTGACAGCTGTTCAAAGCCTACATGAATGAAAAGAGGATTTAAATCTAAAACTCCATAAGCAAGCATCCCCATTGCTCAAATCAGTCCTTAAATTTCTGCACAATAAAACGTCAAGGACCAGGAAAACAGGAGCTATGGAGAGAGGGGCATCTCCACCATGGCCCCTCTCCACCAGGGCTGAGCTCTGGAGCAGCATGGGAGACCAGAATTTACAGAATCAGCACAGGACCTCATAAGTGAGCAGGACTTCTCCATGACATTTAACTTGACATAGCTCACCAGCATGAGACAGTTCTACATAAAAAATAGCAACAAATAGGAAAAGATTTTGCAGTCAAATAAGGAGTGAAAATGATGAGTACTAACTCTCAGCTTATGTATGTATACCCAAAAAGCATATCCAAAACTCTTCCCAAAAGGGGGAATTCCAGGTCTTGTAGGGTGTGACTCTCCAAGGTTTGGCAAAGCCACTTATAACCTCACCAAAGTTCAATTTGACTAAGAATGTTTACAAGCACAAAAACTAGGCCAAATTGAGAATGTAAATATTTGGATTCAGTTTCCCAAACTTGTCTCTATCTGCACTGCCAACTAAAATCCCAACTGCAGACCAAAAAATCTGAAAAGCAACACTTGCACACACTTTACAGCACACAGACAAAACTAACACACATGGCACTTAGCAATAGGGGGAAAAAAAAAAAGAAAAAATCCCAAATTCTTTATCTAAACTAAACTTATTCTAAACAAGACATCAATGAAGTTTGGACCAAAAATCAACTCTGCTATCATTTGGTACATTTTGAAAGTCCAGATGTTGGTCCTCTGCCCTGCAGGAGCCTGGGTTACATTAAACATAGCTAGATTACTCAAGACCTCATAGACAATATGATGCTTGTAGCACACAGTGGTAACTTTGACCTAAACCACATTCTTTTAAGCCATCCAAAGCAAGGACTTCCATTTCTCAGGCAGATTAATTGAGGAAGGACTTCTCTGGATCCACAGTAATTTATGTGGCAACCTCAGTCTCACATTCAGAATTCATTTAGCATCTCAAATCACCTGGAGTTCTCAACACACATGTTCTTTTCTTTTCTAGTTGTATCCCTGTTCTTTTAGGTACAGACAAGGATGGCAACCATGGGTCCCTTCATCAAGAGACTTCTGAACTCCCAAAACACAGATCCCAAGGGATACACCATATTCTGAACTGCCAGTTCCCAGCCACGCTCCTGAAGTGTTAAATGCCTTTCAGTCCTACATCTCCATTGCAGACAGTCATTAGAGGAAATCAGAAAGGCAAGGATGTCATTAAGACTAGGATTTTTGTTGTTTTTGTTGTTGCATGATAAAAATTTGGGCCTCCTCACTCCCACTACTGTAAACTAACAAAAAAATCCATCCTTCCCCGCTTCAGTTAAGTGGGAAAAGCACGAAACTTGTGCTTTACTCCGCTGTGGGAAACTTAGGTTTGCTTTCCATTTAAAAGCAGGCTCTTCAGCGTTCTTCACAGTGACCTCTTCGCAAGGGGCTTGTATCATTTCTTTAAATGCCCCTACACTAAAAATAGTCCAGCTTCCTAAACATGAGTGTTTAGCAGTTCCAGGCATTCTGAGATCCTGCATACCACTTTAATTTTTTTTTTTAAACTGGCAACATTTATTTAACCAGCAATTAAAAAAAGGAGGCCCAGTCGCCCCAGTGATTCTTCCCAGAGGGTCTTAGATGTTTATGAAACACAATGAAAACAATAAAGTGGATAAAATCATACTATTCCATCGAGTCCTTGGCAATACTTCCCAACCAAGAATAAATTGGCATGGTATGTTACAGTCAACAGATTACACAATGGTTTACAGGGTCACCAATAATAAGGGGTCACACACTCCTCAAAGAGCTACAGTGTACCTTAAGTCACTTGCTTAAAGGGCAAGAGCAATGCTTGATCCTGAACTTCTTGGAGCACATTCTGGCAGCCACAGCACAAACATGCTGCAGGGGTAGGAGAGGACAGAAGGCACCTCTTCCCCTCCCCTGAGCCAGGAAGGGCAGTGACTATGCTGCACAGGCTGGCTGGTGGGGTTTAGCACCCTGAAGGAAGCAGCAGAAAGCCAGGCCAGGCAGTGCTCTCTTATTTCTGTGCACAAGAGGAGAACACATGCTACATACTTTTAGGAGCAGGACAGTCTCCATGCCCCAGTGAGGCCCACCACCACTATCCCTACCACCTCTTCCCAAAAGCCTCTTTCCTCACTCCATACTCTCCGAGGACACTGGTTCCACCCCAGAAGCAAATATCAGCTCCATGTCTGTCTAGTCACTCTTAACAGTGGATAGACTGCAGCTAACTTTAAAATGTGCTTGACTATACTCGTGGTAACTTGATGAAGTCATCACCATTACTTTAAATGTGTTGCAGTTTTACTTCAAATAACTAAACTTAAAGCAAGAGGGAAATGAATGGTCAAACTCAGAAATCTTACTCTTACATGTCAGCGTGGTAACAGATTTCCACTATGTCACCTGCATAACCTGATCACCACAATGAAACTTAAATTTCGGTGCTCCTAAAACATAAATTATTTCCTCAAATCTGACCTTAAATGCATGATACTCCTACCTTTGCCCTGCTAACCTACCCTTTGAATATATGGAATATTTTCATCCACTAACTATAAATTAATCATGTATAAACAAAGCATTCTTAAGTCTTAAAGATGAATCAACCTCCCTTCAACTCATCCTATCATCAAAAACCAGACTACAACTAACAGTTTCATCCTTCGTCTTCCACAGGTTTTGAGCAGTCTAGATATTTTTACTGGATTGTTTAATGCATGTCTGAAGTTAAAGTCTGACTAGCCAGCATAAAAATGAAAGAAAACTATTCCCCGAGTCAGTGCAGGGTGTAGAAAACACTACTACTGGCACACTCCATACAGTATTACTACACCCAGCTCCATCCAGCTTGACTACTACATTCAGAGTACGCTGGACTGATAAAACGGGAGTAAACACAAGAAAACTCTCTCATATGTAACTGCTAGTCTTTGATTGCAGTGACCTTAGTAACGCAAACGTTTGGTACCAAGCCAAGAGCAGGACATCTGATTTTCCCACCAAGTGAACTGCTGCAGAACTCCCTTAGCTCTTCAGCCAAATCTGTCCTGGGATCCTGAAGTCTTCCGCCGGAGTCCAGGTGGCTCCTCCACTCTTCTCAACACGCACGCAAACACCCCAGCCGGCTGGACCGACGATGCGAGCGGGCATTGGAAGTGAAGTGCCGCAGCTCCCCGTCTCCCCCAGCTTAGAGCCCCACGCTCGGCGCTCTGGCTCCCGGGCAGTCGGGTTGGAGTTACTCCGGTCCGGCCGAAATGGTCCCACGGACTCTGTCCCTCCGCGGTGCCTCTGCCCTCGCCACCCACGTAAAAAGCAGCGTCCCGCAAAGCACGGCAGTGACACCAGCGCGGGAGCACCGAGTCCCCGCTCCGCCCGTGCGCAAGGATCCCCCACCCATCTGCTCTCNGAGCCTTTCTCCCCCCAGTCCCGTTCCCCTGCCCTGGTCCCCAGAGGCGACCACCGCCCGGCACCGCGGTTCCCCGGCCCTTACCGAGGTGCGCAGGGATGCGCTCCCTCCGCCGGCCGCCTGCAGCCCCCGTCCCGCAGCCCGGGCGATTGTAGCTTTTTTGGAGAAGCTGGGAAGAGGGAAAGAAAGGTGGGGGAGGGAAGGGGGTGGGAAGGGACTGAGATCGAGGGAGAGAGAAGTATGCAAAGGCAGGAAGTGGAGACGGCCACGGCCAGTGCGGGAGATTAATGGGAACCAGTCACCCGGCAGCCAACAAAGAAACCTGCTCCCCCAGCGCAGCGCAGCGCAGCCCGGCCCGGGCTGCAGCCCCGGGCTGCCGAGCCACCGCTCCCGCCGGCAGCGTTCGGCCCCGGCCCCGGCCCCACGGAGGGGTGGGCGCCGCTCCCCCCACCCCAGCCCCAAAGCCGAGTCCCGAACAGGCGGGAGGGAAGGGAGCAGGAGGGGCCGGGCGGTCGGCGGGGAGATGCGATGGGCACAGGAGGAGGAGGACAGGAGGACTGAGACCCCCAGCTGACAGCCTTCCTCCTCGCTCTACCCCGGAGGGGTAATACCGCTTGGTTTTTATTTAAAACACGACGAGCGCTGGGCTCCTGTCGGCGCGAAGCCGCTTGCGGAGCAGAGCGGAAGGAAGGAGGAGTGCGGGAAGTGCGCTTCCTGCGCCAGGCGCGGGACAGATGGCTCCCACCAGAGAGCTGCGAACCAGGGAGCTCCCGCGCCTTTCCCGAGCTCCGTGGGGTCGCTCCCACTAAAACAGCACCTGTGGAGGACGAGGGAGGCAGCGGCGTGCCTCTGAACTTCATGCCGGGTACCTGGGTTCAGATCCAGCTCCTGGGAGCAGCTCCTGGCAGCAATGCGGAATGCTCTGCTCCCTGGGCAGCGGAGCCCGAGGTGTCCCGCTCGCTGGCACGGCCCAGCCAGGGCCCCCCCGGGCATCGTGCGTGCCAGGGGTGAAGAAAGTCCCTGCATGGCATATTCTCCACGCAGGCCGTCAACAGCAGCCTGCGGGCCACCTCCCTGGCACACGTGTCCACAGCTTCTGATGGTTTGGCAGATGAGAAACCCACCCAAAATGTTTGATATAAAATACAGAAGAGGCAGGATGCTAACTGTTAGCAGGACTATGAATACAGCAAAATACAGAGACTGCTCCTAGATGTTGAAGTATTATGGAGGCATCTATGAAGTCACTTCACTATAGATTAACCAAATGATACCAGGTACAGAAGAAAAATAAAGAGCAACATGTGTGTTCTGCAACTTGAAATACAAATTCCAGCACTACACTACTTCTGGAAACTTTAAGCACTTGCTGACTTTCTTTGCTTTGACTGAAATGGAAGCAAAATGGTATTCAGCATTAGGCAAATGCTCATGAGCTTTCCTACATAGGGATGCTTCTCTGAACCCAGAACCAAGTGCTCAGGATAAACTATTCTTGGGTTTTGCCACCTCACCAGAAAAATGAAATACATTGTCTTCAGATATTCTTATCCATCATCCCACACAACAAGGAATCTGGTGGAAATGCCCAGCATTTCACAAGCCTCCATTATATTTCAAAAGAATGAATGTACAGGAAATAAGGGTAACTCTCATCTGGATTCTGATGTGAATGTGTGTTTCAAAGCAAAAGCTATTTCATCTGTCAGCCTTCTTGGGACAGATGTATTTACTCAGCTGCAAAAGGAGTACTGTGTCACCAAACATCAAGAAATGGTGGGAGTTTACATTTCAACACAACAGGAATAATTTACCTCCTGAACAACAACTGCTACAAGTACCTGGCAAAAATGAAAAATGAACACAGTTTTCTCTCCCTGTTACAAAAATTACATAGCAGGGCCTTTCCAAGTACATTTCACAAGAGCAGCAACATAGCAAACCCACTCACCTCTCCAGGAAACCATTGCTAACAAGGCACGATGCAAACAAAGATGTTCAACTTCCAATTCAGCAGGAAGCAGTCTATTCTGGCTGTTTCTTCACCACATCAAACACACTAACATTGCTTTTATCGAATATTATTTTTCTCCCCTATTCATGTTGTGTTCAGTTCCCCAGACCTCCAGCACTCCAGCAACTTGCCTAAATTTTCTTTTGAGTACAGGAGACCAAACTTAAGCTGGATTTGAACACAGAATGGGGGCTTTCAATGTTTTCATGAACAAGCAGCCTGTGAAGGGCTTGTTTATTACAGGGGCTGGCTGCTGCTCTGGTTAAGCAACTGGAAAATGACAACCAAACGTAAACAAGGAGAGGATTATTTTTCTTGTTTGCCAAAGAGATTTCAGCCAGCAAAGCTCTCAACAAGAATGAAGGACTTGAAGGATCAGGGCCTCCATGTTAACCTTGGCCATACTGCACCTAAAGAAAGCTTCTGTGCTTATTTTGTCCTTCCTACCGTCGCCTCGGTGCACACGACGTTAGCGAAGGCTCGAAGGGGCTGTACTGACACACAGCTACAGCCACTTCCCAAGCCTCTCCCGCAACTCCGAGCGGTGACTGCAGCCTGGCACTGCCCTCCTGGGACAGACCCGGCTCCCAGGGCTTGAACCGGAGTGTTTGGCAAATCCTGCTCGCAGCGGGGCCAGGCTCTGTGTGGGTTCTCTCACCGCCCCGGGCTTTCCTTTGGGGAGTGGGTGCCGCGAGTATGCAGCTCTGCCCTCTGACCCACACCCCCGTCGCTCGGCCAGCCATCGCCACCTACTGTCACTGTTGTCTCCTACCGCAAAACTTTTAACAAAAAAAACCCCACGCGGAGAGCACCGCTTTCCGCTGGAGACCACGGGGCACGGCGGGGCTGGGCACCTCCAGCTCCTCTCGGTTCTTGCCCGTTGTCGCACGGCAGGAACAGCCGGGGGGCAGCACCCGGGCACCTCACTGACCCTTTCGCGGAAAGCCTGTCCGGAGGCGTTTCTCCTGCATTACCTCGGGGCAGGGCGCGGACATGAGGG